>HG995364.1:4436752-4464252 GCA_905333045.1 Lysandra bellargus
CGTGCCACTTGATGATATCTCTTTCGCTCTACTATGGTCACGCAGTAAATCGAAGCAGTAAAACTAACGCAAAAAATCAAACATCGTCCTTCTCTCTTTACACTCACGCCCGTCTTTCATATGCCAGGTGAAAAAGGACGACACGGAATCATCGCCAAGTTAGTTTTTTCTTAATAACTCGATAAATATACATTTCAATTATTTTTAACAAAAAATTAAAACCGACTTCCAAGGTAAAAAACAATATTAATAGCATCCTTATAATATGAACTAAAAAGTATTAAATAATTTTTCCTATCTAATATGTAGTGCCTTTTCCCGAATTCGGCTAAACTTCAACTATTTCTGTACTCAATCTTCATCATTTTGAAGTCGGTACCAGATATAGCTGAATCTTTATTTCTTTGACAGAAAATTTGAAACTTTTGGAACTGGCACCGACTTCAAAATTATGAAGATTGAGTACAGAAATAGTTGAAGTTTAGCCGAATTCGGGAAAAGGCACTACATATTAGATAGGAAAAATTATTTAATACTTTTTAGTTCATATTATAAGGATGCTATTTATATTGTTTTTACCTTGGAAGTCGGTTTTAATTTTTTGTTAAAAATAATAATTTCACTCTTTTTAGTTACCTAGTAGGTAAACTGTTAGTGCCAATTCAAATTGTATAAAAAATAGTTTCATATTGTCTTCACTAGATGTCACTGAGGCGCTCCTGTGTCGCGCTATCGCTTGTACGTAGAAGTTTTATATAGGTAGTTGTAACTTGTAACAGATTTTCGTACTGTTGTTGAAAGTTTGTAAGCAACTGACGTCTGACAACTCAACAGTGAGCTTGGTGTGAGCAGTGAGCATTGAATTGACAACATAAATCATAATATTGAGTGGTAATTGATCTCGTATAATTGTTATTAAAGGTGAACGCAGATTTGGCCGCACCGCACGCACCGCAGTCGCCGCATTCGCAATTCTTCATATTATTATGAAGTTGCGAAGACTGCGGCGCGGGTAGGTAGGTATGCGAGCTTGCCTATAACTTCATATACAGAATTCCGAATGCGGCGACTGCGGTGCGTGCGGTGCGGCCAAATCTGCGTTCACCTTAAGTTGACCTCCGTCATAGTCCGCGAATTTATAAGTGGTCGTCGGTGGTACTGCGTATATTCTACGTATCTTATTACAATTTGTTAAGACTGATATGAGTCATACGGCAAGGCCCAAATATCAGGTAGATAGATAAATTTAAACAATACATTTAAAAAGATCTAAGTGAACACGTGCAAATGCTCGCAGCGCGGCATGACAATAGACATAACTACAAGTACTTCGACTGCTATGAGACTGACGAGTATTAATATCTGTCGTTTCTTTCGTGTTTCGCCAGGATAAGTTAAAGGCTGGCGCGCTGGCTGGTATAATTTAATTTTAAAAATAAGATTTTGAAATTGAATTCTGACAGTTTTCTTTGCATGTGCCAAAATATAAACAACTAAATTTGTAGGTTACCCTAGCGACGACTTTTGTCATAATACGTCAAACTTAAAAAAATTACATCAGTTCTAAGTCGGCATACTCTATCATTCTGTCTACTCTGGCGGCATGCCGCATGCCCTGACATTCCAGTTAGAACTTGAATACGATGTTTGCGTACGCGTCGCCTCTGCGGCGCCGACCGCCGTGTATATTAAACAGCCTATAATAATTGGTGTTGTTATGTACATAATTATTATTATTGTAGCCATACCTATGCCTTGTACTATTATCTATTTTGTGCCATGAGACATTGGTGACCTTAACACGACGTGGTAATGATGATGATGACGATGATGATGATGATGAATTTGAATTGCATGGTAGCATATGCTTTCTGTTCTTAAAACAACGCCGAAACTCCCAAACGTGTATCTATAAAGAGTCAGGAGTTCTCTCAGCATCTTCGAAACCATGGTATACCTTGACCCAATATTTGACTTTTTGGTAGCATATTCTTAGTACACTTCACATAAAACCAAAATCACCATATGTTTCCATATAAATTTCGAGGAGTTCCCTCGATTACTCCTGGATCCCATCATCAGGTCACCACTTTTGTGAACATGGTACCAAATTGGAGTGAAACCTAATACAACAAAACAAAAATTTCGAAAATCGGTTCACAAACGGCGGAGTAATCGTTGAACATACAAAAAAAAAAAAAAAAAAAAAAAAAAAAAAAAAAAAAAAAAAAAAAAAAAAAAAAAAAATATCCACAGCCGAACATATAACCTCCTCGTTTTTTGGAAGTCGGTTAAAAATCCGCCAGGTCAGTGTCTCAATGATAGAATTTTATACAATGTGTTAAAATATTAACTAAGTTTAATGCACGGTTACGGCAATATATGAAAAATTGGTGAAAATTAGATGCATCTTTGTGATTTTTTTCTATCGAGAAAATTTTAAGATATTCCAAAATTGTGTTTTTTTGTTTAAGAGCCCCCCTTATTTTATTATTTCAAAATAAAATGCCTTCGTTAAAATAAAATATAATCGGCCAATTGTGAGTCTGACTCGCTCATAAAGGGTTCAGTACCGTGATACAGCAAAAAATAGGCCAAAAATTGTTGTTTTTTTTTTTTTTTTGTATAAGAGCCACCCTTATTTTATTATTTCATTTTAATATTTTATATTTATATGGAGTGTAGATCTATAGAGGAGAACTATCTCTGTATGTAAAAAGTGTCGACTGAAATGCGTTAAATTAGGGTGGCGCTACAGTAGCAACAGGGTAAATTTTAAATCATTAAAGCAACTTTTATTTCAGCTATTTTAGGTTATATTTTACAAATATATTGGTAAGTACCCAGTACTTCTATTTATATTTGGTTCTATTCAATATATATTTTGTACATTAATTCCATACCCCTTGCTGCAGCTAGCGCCACTCTTGGAGGATTTTTCAACTGTTATTATTACTGCGTACCAGTGGCGAAGCGTCCATATAACCCGATTCCCATCGGCTTCCCTTAGGGCTTAGAAAAATCGAATATATGGGCCAACGACATATTTATCTAATAAATATTTTACATACCTACTTAAAAAACTTTGAATTCACAATGTTATATGCAATAAATTTTTCTCTCACTTGAAATACATAGTTTGAATTAATAACTATCGCCTACAAATTTTAAAAGGCAATGCAATGTGCGGGCGCAGAGAATCAAATAAGCCGCAGGATTAGCGGCTTATTTCTCCATACAACGACAGTTCATAGTAAGCATCTGTCCTTTTCATTCCTGTGAACTGGTCGTCATGTTCTGTCTCGTTCTAGCACGCGCGATATATACTTGGAAATAACTCGATGCCCGACGAGTTATTACGGAGAAAGGTTAATTAGCAACGCACAAGTGCAAGCGAGATAGATGAGTCATGAAGTAAAATTGTTATGATTCGAATTTAAGAATGAATGTAGCGACATTATACTTTTGCTGGCGCGTAATACATTTTATTTTGGTAGGATTTTTTGTAATACGACTTTATTAAGAATGCCTTTAGCGGTACTAAATATGACAGGCGCGTAATACATTTTTATTTTGCTGGTTTTTAGATTGACATATTAATATGGCGGATAGTGTGTTTGTAAACAACATGTCGTTTGTTTTGTTTTGTCGAATTTAAATTTTGTTTTAGCGTTAGAACTTAGAAGAGTGTCGTGAATTAAATTAATTTATATTGTGACTTGTGAATTGTGAGTCGTACGACGTAATCGTGTAGTTCGGAAAATATGGCATTAATTCAGAAAGACTGTTGTCTGACAGATTATATTTTGCTGTCGAAGGAAACTTTGTTTTCCAAACTTAGTTTTGAAAATTAAAAGCATGTCATTCAATTATAAATTACCAAAATTGGTAAGTAGATTTTTTACTTCGGCTTCCCTTCTCAAAATATTCACCCCTCGCCACTGCTGCGTACAGCTGGCCACTTTTTCAAATATCCCCCATAATATAAGATAGTTCTCCTCTATCTACACTCCATAATATATAATAATAATGTACACATATAATTAAGGATTTTGTGGAAATTTCAAGGACCTACCTGTTACCATTAGTGATATCCAGCAAAAATGCCAAAAAAACAAGTTTGTTGTATGGGAGCCCCTTTTTAAACTATCCATACTTCAATATTATAAATGCGAAAGTGTGTCTGTCTGTCTGTCTGTCTCTCTGTCTATATGTCTGTTACCTGTTCACGCCCAAACCACTGAACCGATTTTGCTGAAATTTGGCATGGAGATACTTTGAGTTCCGGGAAAGGACATAAGATAGTTTTTATTCCGGAAAAATGTATGATTCCCACGCGATAAACTAATTTTGGCGCAATGGAGTTGCGGGCGTCATCTAGTTATTTATATTTTGTTTTTAGTATTTGTTGTTATTCTATAGCGTAATTACATGATTAAAGTGTCTTAGCTATATCAGTAGTATGTTTTCGTGCATTCTGGATCCACCCCCCCCCCTCCCCTCCCCCGTCATTTAAAATAATACGAAATGTTACTTTTCCCCTCAAAATGTTACTTTTCGCATGACAATATGTAACTTTTGAACATGCAGCACTGGCAACACTGTCACAGAGTGATGTGTAGTGCTGTCACATCTATATATATATATAGATATCTATATATATAGATCTACCTATTTCACCTCCCTTCTACCTATCTACCAACTTCGGTATCAAATCTACCTATTTTTAAACATATAATTGTGACGTTATCAGCGTGAAGGGACCTTATTGTCGGTATTGAGTTAATAGTATCCCCATAATCTACATTTAATAGGCTATCGAACCATGTAAATAACATGCGTGTAAGTCTGGAAAATATTTTTTTAAAAAATGTTTAAACTCGAAAGTCGTAAAAGGTGATATTGAGAAAATCGCATTAAAACTTCGACACCCAAAAAAAGTATGTTATTGTAGGAAGTTACATAGATATCATGTTTTTTGAAAAGTACGTTATATGGTCTTTTAGAATTTAACTTCAATTATATAATTTTATAACTCTATTCCTGTTGTTTACCACTCCAAAGTGCATGACGTAATGAAAATGCCCAAGATGGTTTTTATTAAATATTCCATTTATAGTATGTTTTCTACCGGATTTTATAGCAGAATAATATAAAACGGATCATTTTTTACGAAATAGAGACGTCTTCGATATTAAACAACATTGTTTATTGTATTAAAAAAATTTTTGAACGAATAAACATTGTGCTTCTACTAATCTTATTAATCAGTCAAAATCAACAAAATATATGTTTAGTACACTTAAACATAGTCAAATGAGATCAAATATATAAGCTTCTATTTAAAAAGTAACTTTTTTCTGTCTTAAAATTCAAGGTAAAGTTTAGTAAAAATCTGGTACAACACTTAACACTTTTCAAAAGGGACCTTATCATCGGTGATTAAAAGTTTAGTGATATCACATAAAAATCAATATACATTTTTATTAACATTGAAGTTCTATTTTTTTAAATAACTTTAATTATCTTTTAGTAACAAGACGTGTACCAAAAACATGTAATTTCTCATAGTTACCATAGAAGTATTCGTAAGTATTAAAAGGGACCTTAATGTCGGGCGTTACATTTTTAGTACTTAATAAAGATAAAAGAAGATACAAAAATACTATTAATTTCGTTGTTGTAACATAAATTTTCATTTTTATTTTATTTTTTAAAATATTTATTTAATTATATTTTTCATTATTTAATTATATTTCTGAGATTTCTTTATAAAAATAAAGGAACCTCAGACTTGGTACGACTTTGTCTAGATTTCATTACTTTTTAGGGTTCCGTAGTCAACAAGGACTATTATTTATGCGAGTAAAGGAAAAGAGATTGCTCTTGTGAACTGCGCACGCACTTGGGCACTATAAAATTACTCCTGCGTAACCAGCCTGGTTACAATGAAACCGGCCATCGTCACCAAAATCGGCGTGGGAATTATTATTATTATCACATATGTACACATGCATTTCGTCTCATGTTCAGCAACGTACGGTATGCAACTATTGCAGATCTGAGGGGGCATCATCATATCTCTAATACAGCTGAGACCAGCTGAGGGTTCTTCATCATATACTTCAGACCTTTGATTTTTTACATTAAATGAAGCGGCCCACTACACGCGACGGAATTATCAAAACCGTACATAGCAAATCCAATCTTAACTCCAAAGAATTAACGCACACATTACATCTGAGAATTTTAAATACTCACTTACGAGCGCGTTCCGCAACGGAAATTACGCCGGCGTAATTCAGCCGTGTGTGTTTAGACCCAAAGGACCCAAGGTTGGTGCAAACATGATCCTGAATTTTATCACGCGAGAGATTGCTTGATTAAAAGTAATATTGATATTGTTATCGGTATCCCTTTTATTAATAATGTTAATCCTTTTATCAGAGAGCCATCGTTAATCTAATCGCTTGATTGTGTTCAATTTGGTCGACAATGGCGAGCGGGGTCCATGTGTTGGAGCATATCGGCTAGGGTTGAGAATCGGACAACATCCACTTTTTATATTGATAAGTGCATTTGTTGAATAAATAATAGTAAATTATTACAACCTGAGACTGACGGCGACCATTGTTTGTGCGACGGGATAGCGATCGACGTTGCCATGGCGACATACTTTATTTAGTCACTTCAATAAAATAATATGGGCGAAATACTTTATATTATGGCAAAGCAACGTTTGCCGGGACAGCTAGTTGAGATATAAATTTTGACTTTCATTCAAATTTTTTGTTTATAGCTTTAAGCTTTTAAAATATATATTGCGCTAACCGTATCGCCTAAGTTACTCATTATTGACATCTCATTTAGTGACACCGGTTGAGAATCTGAGTATGTCTATGTCTTTTGCCTATGAATCTACTTTCCTGATAGTTTTGTTATTATAAAAAAAAAAAAAACTTGAGAGGTGTCAAGGCACACCCGGATGGAACGAAGTTATAAAAAAACGCCATCTAGTTGACGCCTAGGAATACTAAACAACGACACTTTTGTGGAATTGTAATAAAATTATTTGAACATCCGGTAAATATCGCTGTTTGTTCTCAAAAACGTCATCTAGTTGACGCCAAGGAATACTATCAACGCCCTCTGCCCCTACAGCGCAGGGACTAATAAAAATGTGTCGTTACAACTTTTTCCGTCTAGCCTCCTTTCGCAACTCGCGATAAGGAACTTCGTTCCAATATAATTTGTGTGGTGTTTGTGTGTAGGTCCGTCCGTGCGCAGTGTTGGGCGGGGCGCTGCGGCGGTGGGCGGCGCAGGTGCTGACGGCGCTGAGCGCGCTGCACGCAGCCGGCGCGCGCTGCGGCGACCTGTGCGCCCGCAACGTGCTGCTGCACAGCGGCGCCGCCGTGCTCACGTACACGCCCGCCTGGCACACACACGTGCTAGGTACTGTACTACTATTACTAGTACTGTACTACTAATACTATTATGGGGGGCAGGGCGGGGCGCTGCGGCGGTGTGCGCCGCCCCTTGAATTTGGAAGGTTCATCTATTGAACACTAGAGGGCGCTTTTGGTACCTTGAGTTGCCAAAATTAGTTTATCGCGCGGGAACCGTACATTTTTCCGGGATAAAAAGTATCCTATGTCCTTTCCCGGGACTCAAGGTATCTCCATGCCAAATTTCAGCAAAATCAGTTCAGCGGTTTGGGCGTGAAGAGGTAATAGACAGACACACTTTCGCATTTATAATATTAGTAGACATTACGATGCGATGTGAATTTGCAGTTTTGTGTGAGAGTCGTACACTATCACGTTAAATATGCTGTCTTAATTCAAAACAGACGACAAAATATCGCATTTGTAATATTACCATAGATTTATATTATTCGTACATACAAATATCTTGAATATATTCCAGGGTGATCTTGGCGGGATAGACTCTAAATACGACGTCAGAATAGATGATTTTAGATGATTTTGCTCAGAGTAGAACCTTCTAAAGTGTAATTTGAGGGAGACACAATCGTTTTTCAAATGTCACGGCTCACGTGTCATACGCCACACGTGGAAAACATGTATGACACGGCTCCCGTGTCATCCGCACTGAATCGGATAAGGGCGATATCTTATTTTGCATACTCGATTAGAACATGAGATTATCATTGTAGAGTTAGCAAGAGATTTATATTCAAGCAGCCCGTCAGTTACTAATGCGGGAAGAACTCCTTGGCTTTCTCTAAAGTAGCCCCGTCATGTTTTTCAGATTTTCTTTTGATACTAGTTTCGGACCACTGCTCATTCTAATTAATGTATAAATCAAGACTAATCTTAATTTGATGGCAAAAGCATGTTATTTGGAGGCAAAAATTCGATGGCCTCTGCTGGAAAACTTCTTACTTTATATAGGAAAGGGTTAAAATATTTATTTTTAGACGAGGCTTTTGTCCATTCGGGAATAAAAACGAATGTTTTCGACAAAGTTTGTGTATTTTAAAACTTTAACAATAACAAAATAAGATTATTCAATTAAGAATGTACGAATAATGATTATATTGAGGAACAAATTACATACTCTATAGACTCGAAAGTAACCAAGCCAAATTATAGAAAATATATAGAGAAATATAAACGAATATAACGAACCAGCTTTTCAGCGGTTTTGAGATGTTGGTCCTCCTGTTCGTATACTGTACTGTCTTCCTGACTACTACTACAACTACTACTGGGCGGAGCTGAGCCGGCCCTCCCCCTGCGGCACGCGCGGTACTCACGTGTAGGGCGGGCGCGTGGTGCGGGTACAGCGCGGCGCCGGCGATCTTGCGGCCGCAGCTATGGGCGGAGCTCAGCCAGCCCTCGGCGCGCTCCACCGTCGCCGCTACCGCGCGCGAGTACTCTGCGAGATCATCCTGTATACAAAATATACTCAACGTTTTTAAACCGCTTTAAAAACAGCTGTGTGACTTAAAAATCTTCATCACCTTTTTCTCCCTTTTTTTTTTTTTTTTTAGGAGGGGAAATACGTTATGTATCCCCCACCCTCTCGGGGGAAAGGGCGGGGGTATGTGGGACTCCCTACCTTTTTCTTCCTAAGGTCTATACAACAAATCCAGACATTCTTTTATTTAGACAACAAATACCTGGTCGCTAAGGGCGCTGTGCAGGTGCGACTGCAGTAGCTGCGACTGCGCGTCGGTGTACCGCGGCAGCAGCGCGCGCAGCGGCCCGTACGCCGCACGACCGAACTCGCGTAGCGTGCTCGCACCCACAATCTCTGAAATGGCAAATTTTAAGGCTCTGAAATTCTGTAATGTCTATTCACTATTAAAATACATATACCACTAATCATAGAACCACTCGCTGTACGCCCATAATTATAATTTAAAAAAATCGATTTTTTTTTAATTATACGAAACCCTTACAATCGATAAAAAATATCGACAATCGAAAAAAAAACAATCGATTGTTCAATTAACCGATTTCGATGTTACAACACTACTCTCCAACCGTCCTACGTTTTTTCCTTGGTTTTTCGATCAGCATGAGAATCTGACGCGAGTTTCACAGTTTTTACCCATCCCACAAAAGTGCTCAACGCCGCTAAAGAAGTTTTCACTTCAAAAAAAAAGTAGTAAAAAAACACTAACCCTTGTTCTGTCTGCGCGCGTCGACGAGCGCGCGCACGCCGGCGACGAAGTGGCCGATGTCGGCGCGCACGTCCGTCAGCAGCGTCAGACACTCCTCCGGCGACTGGCACAGCTCGTAGTTCGCTAACAACACTAACCCTTGTTCTGTCGGGGCGCGTCGACGAGCGCGCGCACGCCGGCGACGAAGTGGCCGATGTCGGCGCGCACGTCCGTCAGCAGCGTCAGACACTCCTCCGGCTACTGGCACAGCTCGTAGTTCGCTAACAACACTAACCCTTGTTCTGCCGGGGCGCGTCGACGAGCGCGCGCACACCGGCGACGAAGTGGCCGATGTCGGCGCGCACATCCGTCAGCAACGTCAGACACTCCTCCGGCGACTGGCACAGCTTGTAGTTCGCCACCACCACCTGATGGTAGCAAAAACTATATAGCTAGCTATATATAGCTTTGTATGTTATTACCCCCTCCAGTTTCACCGAGCGATCTTAAACTAATGCGCGGTCATTAACGTAGGTACGTAAGCCTTACGATAATAATGAGTATTCGTTATCTCACCTTGATTGGCGACGGCTCGAGAGACAGCAGCAGGTCGGTGTAGAGGCGCACCAGGTCCCCCAGTGGCGTCTCCGACCGCACCACCGTCGTCAGCCACTCCACCTGGACAACACAGCATTACTTTAAAACTTTCGGACATTGGTTTTATGAGAAGCATCCTAAGCATATGCTACCAAATCGCAAGATTTTGCACCAATGTATACTATGGTTCCGAAGATACTAAGAGAACTCCGGATTCCTTATAGATACAAGTTTGGGGGGTTAGGCGCTGTTTTAAGAACTGAAAGCATATGCTACTATGCAAATTACATTCATCATCGTTACCACGTCAGGGTTACCAATGTCACCAAAATTGAACATAACAAATCCAACCTTAACTCCAGAGCGTAAGTGAAACAGGAGTCGGGTCAGCAGCAACAGTAGCAGCAGTAGAATTTTAAAAATACACTTTCAGAATTATCGCCTTTATTGTTCAGCTTCCACAAGCAGAGAGAGACCCCTTTTTCCGTTACAACCCTTTTTATACATTCCATGATTATTCATTATTAACAATGGCTTTATGTTTTAACAATTACCTTCTTACATTTTTAAATATTAAATATTGTAAATATATTCTGATTATTATTATTATAAGTATGACATTATTTTAAATTATTTATTAAATATTACTGTTACTATTACTGATAACTGGTAAACATTTCACAAGTTTCACACAGATCTAATTTATTTATTAGATATTATTTTAGTAGTTTCACACAGATCTAATTTATTTATTAGATATTATTTTGATATCACACAGATCTAATTGATTATTTATTTGTTATGCCCGCTGTAATCAGTTCACTTATCTTTTCTTCGACTACACCCGCCTCCTTGTACGACATTCTATAAGTACGGTTTTCTGTGTACCGGTACGTCCGTTTTAGTATGAATACGCAACTCTAATAAACTAGTGCATCCTAGCTGCTCACTACATCTCGCAAATGCCGTATTATATTGGTTCAACAAATCCAGTAACCTACTACAATAAAATTCACCAATATCCCCAACCCTTATATCCGAAATATCTATTGGTTTCGTTTGAACCGTATTTAAATCACTGCTAATTTGGCTATTCGAAAACAACATTACATCGGTTACGTCGAAAATGTCAGCCCTTGTGAGTAATTTACCCTTTTGAAAGTGAATACAAGTATCGCCCAAATTAGTTATTTGTAATGTTTAGTCACCGAATTTTAAAATTCGATTGCGGTATATAATACGATACATTGTCAAAGTCGAAAATAATAGTTCGCGTCACGAGTAAACTGCTACTGTCTAATTTATGTGTAACACAAACGTTAATTGAACGGGTATCCCCGGGCTGCAATTCAAGATCGTTCACTAAATACAAAGGCATTCTTTCTATAAAATCGTTAGAACACAAATTAATATCGGATAAAAAGTGGGTACTTTGAAAATTGCTATTTATGTTCGGTACTAACATGACAGATTTATAGTTGGCAATGAGTGTTAAGCGTGGATGTTTTAATATAGGGCTACCAATTATCATATTTAAATCCTTAAGATCCGTATCGGTCACTTCAGCCTCACTAATACACTGATGTTATCTATACTTATCGTGAATTTTACATTACCTAGTGACGTAATATACAAACCGCCAAAACCTCTCATTATCAAGTTTGATTTAAAAATATTTAACTTCAATTGCTTAACTGTCTGTAACGTTAGAATATTAACTTTACTTCCTGTGTCGATATAACCTACTAATGCTACTCCGTTGACAATAATCTTTTTCTTATAAATATCTGATAGAATTTCGTATCTGTTATAATTTATCTTACATACCTGCACACTGCCGTGCTGGTCTTGTGATGCGTACCGGCGGAGCGCGTCGTCCGTCGCCCCCGCAGCATTTCCAGGAGTTCGGGCGCCGCCTGCAGCATACCAGCAGGCACTGGAACTGTGACCCAAGCGTTGACAGATCCGGCAGCGAGTGATGCGGCAGTCCCTGGCTTCGTGGCCGGTTTTGCGACAGTTGAAGCAAGTTTTTGGCAAAACGGTCCCACGACGCCAGCTCGACGTTTGTTCCGCCATTTGTGTACCGACGGCTTTGTAGTTTTCGAGCGATGATAGGAACCCGAAATATAGCTGTTCTGGTGTTTGGCAATTGTAGGCCTTCGCATTTGGTCGTAATTCAACGGGCAACCCACGAATAAGACACGAGGTAGCCGCGTCGCCCTTCAGCCCACACTTCTTGATCAAGGACATCTTTTCATGGAAGTACCTCGTCATGGTTTCGTCGTTGTTCTTAACCCTCGCTAGCATTTCCTCCAGCTGATCGACGTAGTCCGTGGAGCGTGGGAAGGCGCACGTGAGATTTTGCTTCCACTGTGACCACGTGGCCGTATAGTCCTCCAATTCGTCGTACCACTCCCTCGCAGCACCACGAAGGCGAATTTGCATCACGAAGATACGATCTTTCTCGTCCCAGGAATACATATCTCCGAGCTGGTCAATCTTATTTAGCCAGCCCTTTACATTCGTCGTTTTCTTACCTGGGTCGAGTTCTGGTATGACTTCCGCTTCCAGATGGTTAATTCTCCTCTTCTTGCTTGTAACCAGTGGACGTGGAGAGGGACAGGTCTCAGTACCTTCAATTGCCTCTTCATCCGATGATGTCTCGACGGTTTTCGGCCTCTTCTTTCCCAAACCACAGCGATATGGACCCATCGTGGTGTTGGTAAAGAAAAAAAATATATCTTGGTCCCACCTGATCCCACTTCTGAGATGAAACAGGAGTCAGGTCAGCAGCAACAGTAGCAGCAGTAGAATTTTAAAAATACACTTTCAGAATTATCGCCTTTATTGTTCAGCTTCCACAAGCAGAGAGAGACCCCTTTTTCCGTTACAACCCTTTTTATACATTCCATGATTATTCATTATTAACAATGGCTTTATGTTTTAACAATTACCTTCTTACATTTTTAAATATTAAATATTGTAAATATATTCTGATTATTATTATTATAAGTATGACATTATTTTAAATTATATTTTATGATTCTAATTAAATGATTTTATAATCATTAATTATTGTTATAGATTTGAACAAAACCGGAAGCTAGCTTAAATAGACAGGAACCAATCATTATTAGGAAAATAATATTATAGGTGTCATCACAGGAAGTCAGTTTTGTAACATAAGGCACACATTTGACATTACTTCTGAGAAGTAAGTTGCTTCGATAATACAAGTAAGTAGTGACATGCAAGTGCAGCACTGTCACACTTTTGCCTGATGTTGCCTGTTCCAGAGTCGGTATTACAGATTTACAATCAAAATGGAAAAAATATTGTATATCCAAATGTTTTGGATTAAGTTTTAAATAGCTAGCAATTAAGTAATATATTTTATAAAAGAAATGAATCGATGTTCTAACTGATTTTTGTATTACTTATTTCACTTTATACGTAGCGAAGCACGTACCGGGCCGTTAGTATAATACATTTTTGTAGTAACTACTTACAAATTCCAGATAAATACACGCAATCAATATTTCTTCTAGGGCAAGGAACCCCTGGATCTCCTGGATCTCCCGGTGCCCCCGGCTCACCCGGTGGATCAGGCGGCCCCAGTGGCCCCGGAAACTACCAACCAGGGCAAACAGGTTAGTAAAAAAATTATAAATTTTTGACTTGTGTGTCTTTATTGATCCTTTACATAATTATTTTGGTCTCATTTAGAACACTCAAACAAATTAAACAAAACACAAATACGAGTATGAACGCTATAGATCAGTTAACTAAAGCTGGCACGTTCACAGTGCTCACACTTATGCAATTTCACTATACAGTATGTTTAAAAATATAATGTGTTTGCATCATAATACAAATTATCGTATAATCTGCGTACGATAATAATATGCTATCGTACATCGTACGTACGCACAAAATTAACGTATGTGGACGATAATTATCATACGGTTCCGAACGCTGGCCGCGCGCCGATCACACGTTACCGACTTGTAACATCACGCTGTATTTATAAACAGTAGCATAAGAAAAACAATAACTGTCCCCTTCACGCTCATAAGATAGACCGCGCGCGAGAGAGACGGGCAGGCTTTTTATGATGCGTATGCAGTACGACGTCACGAGACGCGCTTATTCACAGACACTACACAAGCGCAATGTTTAAATGTGTTGATCGTGCCAGCTCTTGTTAACTGACCTGTACGTAGCTGAAAAGTCACACTCTTCGTGCTGCTTAGAGTTGTATTCTGTTAAGGGGTTTCACTTAATATACACATTTTTGTGAATAAAAATATTTTGCTGTCTATTGACTATCAATTCCCTGTAAAATATAAACTTTTAAAGTCTATAAGTCTGGATTACATCTGTGTACACTTATGCAATTTCAGGATCACAAACTAGCCCTAATGGTCCGAACGGCCCGAACGGTCCTTCTGGCCCGTCTGGACCTTCTGGCCCGTCTGGCCCATCTGGCCCATCTGGACCAATTAAACCGTCTGGTCCATCATCATCTGGCAGTGGTTCACAACAACCTGGATCTCCAGGAACGCCAGGTAATAATTTTATCTAAATAAAATTAATAAAACTAGTTTGAAAATTAATGAAGCCTTAAGTGGTTCTCGTTTGATACTGGACAAGGGTTCTAGAGGCTACATAATGTCTTGTTTTAGGTGGCCCCGGAGGTCCAGGTGGTCCTGGTGGCCCCGGAGGTCCTGCAGGACCAGCGGGCCCAAGCGGTCCTGGAAGCCCTGGATATAACCCAAGTGGACCTGGTATGTATCGCTGTATTTCTTTTAAAGTTTTATAACATATTTCATAGCTAGTTCAACAAAGGAATCTATACTAATATTATAAATGCGAAAGTATCTCTGTCTGTCTGTCTGTCTGTCTGTCTGTCTGTCTCGCTTTCACGCCAAAACTACTGAACCGATTGTAATGAAATTTTGTACACATATCGACACCGGAAATATCATTTAACGTAAGGGACATTTTGGCGAAAATGAGTTATAATTATATATAATTGAATTCTGAATTTCGAGCTCTATCGTTTGGCATACTTGAAATTCTTCTATCGTTAAAAAAATGTCCCTTACAGTACACATTTTTTAAAGTCTAGACAGGTTTTTTCCTAAAAAAATTGATTTAACGGACATAAATATTTTAACGTGTTAAAAAAATAACGTAAATGCTTTTAAAATAAAATTCAGTCCCTTACGTTAACCTTTAGCTTAGTACAATTCTCTTAAGAGCCCGGGTTACCCTCGAAATTCTCATACATACGTAATACCAAAATCATTTTCTCATACGAAAATATTTAACATGTTTGAGTTATTCTTCAGCTTAAAATAGTAAGTACCTAGGTTCCTGTACAAAAATTAACTTCAAAATATTTAAACACTAAAAAACTTTTTTTTTGCGTATAATTTTTTTTTACTAAATTTACTACTAAATATTTAAACACTAAAAAATAGAGTAAAATACTAAAAAATATATAAATAAATATTAAATTTACTACAAAATATTTCAACTCTAAAAAATGTTTTTTTTAGTATTAAAATATTTTGTAGTAAATTTACTATTTATTTATATATTTTTTAGTGTTTTACTCTATTTTTTAGTGTTTAAATATTTAGTAGTAAATTTAGTAAAAAAAAATTATACACAAAAATTTTTTTTTTAGTGTAAAAATATTTTGAAGTTAATTTTTGTTCAGGAACCTAGGTAATTACTATTTGGAGCTGAAAAATAACTCAAACATGTTAAATATTTTCGTATGACAAAATGATTTTGGTATTACGTATGTATGAGAATTTTGAGGGTAACCCGGGCTCTTAACATGTCCTTTACGTTAAGAATTGATACATAATAATTGTCATAGCTTCACTAAAACTTGTCCCTTACCTTAATTTTAAATATCATTTTTCAAGTACGAAGATAATTTTTTAGCACCTACTCAAAAAGTATTATCCGTAAAAGTTTAAGGTTTTCTATAAAGTTTTAGTGTTTTAGCTAAACTTTAGCCTTTAGGTATACACATGTAATGCGATCAATTGTATATAGCTAGCATTAAAGATGACAATACTCTCCTGGCTGCAAATGAAATCGAGATGCAAGAACTGCTTTAGAGAATGAAGCAAATGATCAACAACTTGGGCCTCTCATTTAATAAAGGGAAACCAAAAACATGGTCATAGACAGAAGCAACACTCTGCCTTTGACTGGCGCGGTAAAATTGGAAGTGGTTAGCAAATTTGTCTTTGATCTTTACGAACAACGGCTCCTGTTAACCAAATATACGTAGAAGAATTGGGATGACTAAGAGCGCCATGTCTCAAAATGCATAAAACCTGGCTTGACAGGAAGATTTCGTTAAAAACCAGGAGGAAACTTGTGTACGTGCTCATATTCTTCATCTGTCTTTAATCATCCGAGACATGGACTCTGAAGTCTGCAGACCGCAGACGTATCGACGCCGTCGAGGGTGCTGGAGGAAAATGCTCTGAATTCCATAAACTGCTTTCAGAACCAACTCATCCATTCTGGCTCAACTAAACATACAAACAAGGCTCTCTACCATCTGTCTAATAACGCATCTTAGAATATTTCAGACACATTACCAGAAAAAAAGGAGGAAACCGTGAAACCATGGTATGGAAAACTCATGATAATTGGCAAGATTGAGGGGAAAAAGACGGCGGAGCCGCTGTCTCATGCGTTGGTCTGATCAAATCCATGCCACACTTGAGTCGACTGTCTGCGACGCTCTTCGAGTGGCCGATAATAGAAATAGTTGGAGTAACACCATAAAAAGGAAGGTCATAGAAGGGGAAGGTCATGACTGGGCACTGGTGAAGCAGCTCTGACAGGTGCGATAAAAGAGAACAGTAGCTCCTGATACGGTGAAATGAGAAGCTTGATGCCAGGTCAAGAACGAACATTTAGAACATTTAAGACTTGTGGTGTGCGATAGGTCTAGGTCAGGTTTACAGAAAGAGGCCGCAGAGCGGAACAGGGAGGAAGATCCATCTTCTATTCGGCTCAGGATACAGATTTCGGTAGGACAAAAGAGCAGAGACGTGGTTTTGCAAAGTTCCACCTTGTCTAAAGTGGCTCTGGGTGCAGATGGGAACAGTCCCGGTGCCAAGGGAAATGCTTCAGTCTGTCGAAATTACATAATGGTAAATACACACTACATCCATACTACAATTAAATCTAAAGTGACTGGCAGAATCCGCCGAATCGATTTTAATGTGAGTAAGGGCTTACGATAGTTTTATTCTGAAAATGTACGGTTCTCGCCAGTAGCGCAACTATAACATCCGGGGCCCGTGGCAAATTGATGGGGCCCTATCAGTAAAAATAGTAACGGTAATAATAAAACAATGTACAAAACATTTCTGACTGATCGGTCGGGGGCCGGGGCCCTTTTGGGGCCTGAGGCATTTTGCCAGCCTTGCCACCCTATATTCTATTCTGGCATCTGGATTCAGCTATATCTGGTACCGACTTCAAAATTATGAAGATTGAGTACAGAAATAGTTGAGTTTTAGCCGAATTTGGAAAAATGCACCATGAGATAGGAAAAACTATTTTATACTTTTTAGTTCATATTATAAGGATGTTATTATTGTTTTTACCTTGGAAGTCGGTTTTAATGTCAGAATTTAATAAACACTAATTGTGTAATTAATGATTTTACAACCGAAAACAAAATCTGGATTCTGGACAATCCTTGCAGAATACACACAAAACATATTTTAAAATGTATTTTGTAAGACCATTATATCCTATGACTGCTTCTGTTAAAGGTGCGCGTACACCGGATCGGAATCGGCGCGTACGCAGCGGACGGATTTGTTGCTTTGTATTGATTTGTATCGTACTGCGTGCACTGGAACGTCATTTCTGCGCCTGACAAATTATAAATGACGACGCTCCGTCCGCACCGTACGCTCCGATTCCGACCCGTAGAACGCGCAGCTTTAGACGTAACTTTTTATGACAAAATTCTAATACGAAACTTAAAAGAAATGTTAATTGTACCTTCTTAACATTAGCAGGTATTTTAGGTGGTTCCCTTCTTAACGGGTTTCTCTTCTGGTTTTTTCTTTTTCTTCTTTTTAACTTGTCCTTTCTTCTCTTGTCCCTCATCTTCACTCTCCGTGCAGCTTTTTAACGAGCAATCGTTGAGAAGGTCCTTTCTGGAGTTGGTGATGATACCATTCTTGCTCTGTTCGGAGAGTTCCTTGATCCAATTGTCAGGAGTCTCGGAGTCTATGAAACATGGCCCTTCGTCCTCGCTGGATAATATTTGTGTTGGGAGCTCACGAGGGGCTCGCTCTCTGAAAAAGAATAAGTACATGAGGTAAGATAAGGCAATAGTGTAAAAAAACTTTATAAAATAAGGTGGCAAATGAGCAAACGGGTCACCTGATGGGAAGCAACTTTCGTTGACACCATAGACACTCGCAACATCAGAAGAGATGCAGTTTTAGAGTTTAGGCCGAAAAACTTGAGACATGCAAACGCGAAGACGATACGATAGTTTTATAAGTCGCCGCCGGCGGTCAAAGTGTATCTGTGAACTCTCTCTCACCTTGGTGTAGTTGTACTTGTGGGGGTGGTGCGCCTGGAACAGTCAGAAGGCGACACGCGTGTCGTGGTGGGGGGAGGTGGCGTACGGCGTCTGCAGCAGGTGGTTGCGGACGCAGAATTTGCCTGCGAAATGTTGGTTGGGAGGTTTTTGTGTAAGATAGGTTATATTGTTTTATTGCATCGCAGTATCTGAAAACAGTGACAACACTCCGACGCGACGTCTTACAAACCTAGTCTAGTCGTCAAAAGCGGTGTTTTGACCGAACGGTGAACGGATGGAGTGATACGTTACGCTTCAACAGTGAAATCGTTCGAACTTCAGACTGTAGTGACTAATAGACACGTTATATCGAAACACAATGAATCCTCACCAAACTGACTCACGTTTATGCTGAAGATAGTTTGGATGTGAGTTCTATAAATGAATATTTTACTAATATACAGATGAAAAAACACAATATATCTAATGAAGGTTTGATGGCGCTATGTAGCCGTAGGGTCGGTCTGTCGTGTCAATTGTCGTTGTCAAAGACCCTAAGGTCCCTCAGACTCTGGTGGCAAATGATATATCGAAAACCCTGATACGGTGGACATCCCTAGACCAGAACTATATTATATAATATTACTAGCGACCCGCCCCGGCGTCGCACGGGTATAAAATATATAGCCACTGAAAAAATTATTAAAATCGATAGCCTATGATCCTTCACGTGGTCTACTTCTTATCTGTGCCAAATAACATAAAAATTGCTCTAGTAGTTTGCGAGATAAGCCCTTTCAAATAATTTCCCCCGTTTTTTCCACATTCTCTTATTAGTCTTAGCGTGATAAAATATAGCCTTATAGCCTTCCTCAATAAATCGAATGAAAAACTACATGATACATCATTCTGGATCTTAAATATGTATGTGTACATACTTATTCAGCTTAAAATAGTAATTACCTAGGTTCCTGAACATAAATTAACTTCAAAATATTTAAATTTTTATTAAAATTTGTGTATAATTTTTTTTTACTAAATTTACTACTAAATATTTAAACAGTAAAAAATAGAGTAAAACACTAAAAAATATATAAATAAATATTAAATTTACTACAAAATATTTTTTAGAGTTGAAATTATATATTTTTACCACGCACTGTTACTGATAGTGGCATCTCGCTTGTTCAGGCCTTTGTTTCTCTATTCCACTAGGTATATTAACTTTATGGACTACACACATTGAAACAGTCATTTGGAGGGGCGCGCCAAGAATAACAATGATCCCTACTGATTTACCTATACCCTTCAAAAGGCTCCAATGTCATGTAAAAATTTCTTTTGCACTAACGATAAATAAATCCCAGGACCAAACAAATTAGTAGAAATAGATTTACGAAAATAATGTTTTACGCATGGGCATTGGGCAACTTTACGTTGCCCTATCACGAGTTGGGGCTCCCGATCATCGGTATATTATTTTGTTACCTGAAAATAACTTAAAAGGTCTATGCGCCATTTTATGTAATTACGCGAACAGAGGAAAATGAAATTGGACACAGTTAAAGGTTTGAAACTGGGAGAGCTTTGCCCTTAATTATGAAAAAAACGAGTAGCATCTTGGAAGTAACCGTAAAGGTAAAAAAAAAAACAGCAGGGACAATATTTATGCCGCGCAGTTTATAATACATCTATATTCTATAAATAAATAAAAATAACTATGTTAAAGCACAAAATAAGCGTGATAGTTTTTCCGTAAAGTGTACGACAAAAGTGCTCAGGCTGTGGGATATACTAGTGGGATATACTCGCTTCGCTTGCTGATGATCATTTTGAAAATTAACTTTAAACTGATTTTCTTTATGAATGCATCTCGCTCTATTCCTGTTTCGCATTGGTTTCGCAGATTTTTCACAGTTCGCTGCGTCGATGGACTAGAGGCGTAAGAGCCTAAAAAACTGAAATAGCTGTCGTGTTCGTGAGAGAGATAAAAAAAAATTAAGAGCCAATTTTGTTGTGGAAAAATGTACAGTTCCCGCAAGATAAACGAATTTTGGCGCAACTGAGTTGCGGGTGTTCTCTAGTATTAGAATAACACACTGCCGTTGGGTATTGTCAATGTAAGGGATTAATGCTCAAGACTAACTAAGCTTGTGCACGAATAACCACTTGGATAGAAAGGTGTGTTTAGGGAACGTAAAAATTAAAATATAAAATTGAAGTTATAAAGTTAGTTCATTTGTTTCTCTTGACGATGTGTGGTCACCTAGTCGTAGACTTTTGAATTATAATCTCTTTGGCAATGAGACGAGAACACATTATTTGTTGATCAGTGATCAGACGGGTATGTTTAATTGGTAGATAGGTACACATCTATTACCCTTTCCAGTTTCTACTAGGACTATAGCAGTCAGTACATACCTATCTACCTATAGCATTTCAGGAAATCCATAAAAATGTTCTTACTTAGCTAATTAATAGGACTTAATGACAGACTAGTTCGTTCCATGTTCCATTTCCAACGAAATAATTTCATGTAACAATATCCGCCATGACACGTTTCTCGAAGTGAAAAGATTTCACGAGTCTCGGAGGTGACGGGAACATTCCGCGAAAACGACTCTAATCCTCGGATAATTTCCCGCCGTCGGATGTCAAACTCCCATCCGCGGTGAGATCTTTTCGAATCCGTGGCGGAAACTATTTCACTCATACAAAAGAAATGTCACTACTGTCAAAATGACACCAGCAAAAACGCACTGTTTAGGACGTAATGAAAAAATTTTGAGAGGCCTACTTTTGTGTATTCTAATTTAAACTGTTGATACAATTCATTGATGTTACACATTATGAGCTGTTTTTGTAACTGAACTCTTTGGCCATCATGTAACTTAACAGACACAAAGTCTTTTTTTCCAGGCATCATTCTAATAAATAACGTCATTTAAGACTTGGCGATGCTCAGTTGCCGTAATCCTAAAAAAACCGTAATCTTCATTTGCTCTCCCAAAAATATTACATTCTCGTCTCTCAGACCTTGTTTAATAAATCTAGTTTTTTTTATTCCAGGTCGGTAGCCTCATCCTGGGTGAACTTTACCAAATGTATAATACCAGTGGTTTTACAAGTGTAACACATCACGCTCCATAAAAAATATAAACCTAGACGACGCCCGCAACTCCGTTGCGTCAAAAGGAGGAGAGTTGCTCACAGGATCGGTGAAGGGTTCGCACCCGGTCAACATTAGTGGTAAGTCACTTGAGGCCTTTGAAGCCTGCAAAGAAGGCCTGAGTCAGGCCGCCTTGCTGGCTCATCCCGATTGTGAGGCAAAGTTAACGCTTGTCACCGATGCATCGGACAGGGCATACGGTGCCTGCGCGTACGTTCGGACTATAAGCTGTGGATCAGCTGATGCTACTGTGCGCATGTTATGTTCCAAGGGCAAGGTCGCGCCTACTAAACCCACAACTATACCTCGCTTAGAGTTGTGCGGTGCTTTGCTAGGAGCGCAATTATATCGCAAATTAAAGGAATCGCTGCGTTCTTCTTTTGATAAAGTTGTGTTTTGGACGGATTCTACCATCGTTTTAGGTTGGTTTGGTATTTTTATCAATTTGTCAAAACCTTACCTTCAAAACAGGGCGGGCGGAGGCGGAGTCGTTGCGCTGACGGATATCGCGTCTGCCTCAAATTTTTATCGTTGGCCTCAGATCAGGGAGGATCACCCGCCGAATTTAAGCATATTAGTAAGCGGAGGAAAAGAAACTAACTAGGATTTCCTTAGTAGCGGCTTTTTCTTTTTTATTATTTCGTAACCTTGACATTGATTTGAAGGCTTTTTGATCGAAAAATTGTCATAATATTTTTATTGTTAAAAATTATTTATGTTAAAATTGGGTTTAAATCCAAAGTATCGATTTTAAAAGAAGTTCAAATGAAAAAATTATAGTGAATCTTGGCATATTTGAATGAAGTAAAAATTTTAAGTTAACGGTTAGTCGGTTACTAAAATTGCCGGCCGACATCGACAGCCGCGCCGCGCCGGGTCGCGTGAGGCTAGCCAACACGTTGAATCCAAGTTGAATCACTATTCACGAGTCACGACAACTTTAAAATAATATTAGGAACCTACTAAAAGTATTTGAATAGGTACATTCTTATTTTTACTATACTCTTTCTATACCTACACTCCCAGCTTGGATGTCACAGCCTAATCATCATAATTATTGAGAGAAATCAGAGTTCCAATAATTATTAAAAAGAATATCATGTGGAAACTAACAATTTTTGTGCTGAGCACTTCCCAAAATCATCGATTTCAAAGTGGCGGAAGTGCTATAAAAGAAAATGTTGCGGGGCAACACTTAGAAGTGTTGCCCGCAACCTCGTTCAAGAAGAAAATTGTAGGTTTATTGGGAGGCCCGGGAGCCGGGAGGATTTTCTGGTATAAAAAATACCAGCTGATGATACCATACCAAATTCCATCTCAAATTTCAGCTCTTAGGTTTACACCTAATAATTATTCAACATAATATTTTCCGAAAGATTTGGATATTTACATTTTGGACTTAGCTCTTACCTTTTAAATAATTTATTATAAGTAAAGTTACTGGCGACATCTAGTATATTTTATTTTCTTAATATTTATATTTATTATTTATTTAACTATTCACTACGCACAATATGACTACAAAATCACAATTATAGGTAGCTAGAATTTGCTAGATCGCTACCTTTCGACTAAAGCATTATTTTTTTCTAGCTTTTGTGATTTTGTGATGAAATATAAGTTTCTGAAAGCTTTCAAACAGAAATGACAGCTGTCATTTGACTTGTTAACAGGGGCTCCGCTAAAATTTAAGTTTAAAAATATAAATATTACAGTATTTAAGTTGTGTACCACAAAAAAGTGTTAAATGGGTCTTAAAAATTAACAGCAAATGTTATCAAGCAAAACTATGGAGTGTGTTCTTTAAAAAAAGTAAAAACAATTCGTGACTGTGATTTAAAAAATAAAGTAGAAAGAAGACATTACAACAAAAACTGGAAAATCGGTTCACAAACGGCGGAGTAATCGTTGAACATACAAAAATAAAAAAATAAAAAATAAATAAATATAACCTCCTCGTTTTTTGGAAGTCGGTTAAAAAATAAAACACAAGTCTCGGTTCGGCGACACCAGTTTGCAGCGCTTTCTTATCCCATTTTTGCCATTTCACATTATGTCAAAACAAATCCTACTTACACTTTGCCCTTATCCGAAATTAGAATCAATTATAATAATACTAGACGTTCCGCGTGGCTTCGCCCGCGTAAATTAGATATTTAACAGACAAATTAGTCCACAAAAAATAGCCTATGATGACCTTCATGTGGTCTACTTCTTATCTAACCCAAATAAGAAAAAAATTGCTCTAGTAGTTCGTGAGATAAGCCCTTTCAAATAATTTTCCCCGTTTTTTCAACATTTTCCTCTATTTCTTCGCTCCTATTAGTTTTAGCGTGATAATAATAGCCTATAGCCTTCCTCGATAAATGGACTATCTAACAATGAAAGAATTTTTCAAATCAGACCAGTAGTTCCTGAGATTAGCGCGTTGAAACAAACAAACAAACAAACTCTTCCTTTAAAAAAGCTTTATAACATTAGTATAGAATATAGATTGATATTTGATACTGCATTAAAACCACGGTTAAACAGCTATTAGCAAAATTTATAAAAATAACTTTAAAAAATTAATAAATACAGTTTAACATAATCAAAATTTATTTCATAACATTTATTTTCTAGAATAAAATATATGGCTGAAAGAAGTAAACCTAATAGAAATACAAAAGAAAACTTATGTGAGGTCCACGGGAATACAGTGCTATTTAAGCTGTGTAATTGTATTATTGTAACAATCTCACTTGTTTTATTGTTTTGAGATTTTGTAGTATCTCAAATTAAAAACAAGGCCTTTGCATCCATTGTGGATAATTTATACAGTATTTTCAGAGCGAAGTACACATCCTTAAAATACTGTAGTGCCTGAAAAATTACGTGTACTGTGACTGGTTGAATACTTACTACATACAAACTCTTTCATAAGGATCTACACACATTGAAACAGTCATTTGGAGGGGCGCGCCATGTTATCGTAGTTGATCTCTAAGTAGTAATGAAGCATCTGGAATTAAGACGCTAAATAAAGCCGTCTTATGCCCTAGGAGTTAAGCATTTATCTCTTTGTTTACCAGGATTGAGATGACCTCCTGATGCTGTTAGCCTGCTTCCGTAAGCATTGTCTGTTTTTTACCCGATTGGGACGAAACTAAAAGGTTTTTAACTTTTACGGCTAGGGCATTTTTCCCTGCATTAGATTTAATGATCAATGATCATAATTGCAAAAGTTCGGAGGCTTTCATTAAATACTTAGCTTCGATTTCCCGTGTTTTTATAAACGTAGAACCACCTTTAGATAATTTCTAGTTTACAATATATAGATAATTTCTAGTTTACAATATTTACAATTTGTCTCAAATATCAGTAGGTCACGATATGCAGACTAGTAGTTTTACTGCCGCTAAGGATATTCCACATAAATCATCCGCACATTTTGCTGCTGTTGCTGGTGTGACTTCTAACTTTAAAATAGATAAATGCATGTTTCAAAACTTTATGTTCCTACCCTCAAAAGATAGAAGCATTTAGAATACCGTAAGTCTTACGTAGTATCAAAATACCAATTTAGTAATGGTTGTCATGATGCTGGTTTTTAATAGTTTTGCATCATTTCGCAAAATAATATTAAGTATACCGGAGTACTTCCTAGAATGCATAAATTTCAAGCAGAGTAATGAGACCTTTTGTCTAAGCTCGTGTCCCAAATACGTGATTGCATATAATTGAATCATAAACCATGCTAGGAGATAGCTAATTCCGTCTCATTTCCGACGTGTCATTCATTGTAGTGGGTAGCGATGACATCGTAGGCTGACGTTTCATTCCACAGACCCAGTTGCACTCGACGGCGCTTTCAAAACATACGCCCGGAGTGCAAATTAAAACTAAACTCAAATAGAGAAACTAAGCGTGAATTTACTTATTATGTGTGTTGCTCGCTATAAATAGATCGCTAAGCAAGAATTTTTAAGGAAAATAATATCGTTTTGAGGATAAGAATAGGGGCAATGAAAGTTACAGTTGTAGTTGACAAAATATTATTAAGTACTAGTTGATACCGGCAACTTCGTTGCGCAGAAGCGATGCGCAGGTACACAACGCGCATCGCGACTCTCTCGGGGTGGAACGTAATACCTAGGAATGAGTTCGAAAATAAAAATAATTTATTCATTTATGATTTACTATACAAGCTCTGTAGCTGTTGCGTTGACTGTACTTTACAAAAAAGAAAGATAAATCTCTCAAACTAAAATGGATATCACGCAAGATCTATTGGACAGATGGTTGTATGATTTTGTATCTACTGAGTATTAATTTAAGGCTCCAATCTGCTTGGCCACGCTTTCTCGCTTTGTCTTTAATAGCTACTCAACGTAATAGTTACTTTTATAGATCGTATTGCTATTGCTTTAGTGTTCACTCTCGCGCAGCTTTGCTGGATCGGTACAGAAATATTTTTTACTACCTACTTTATCTGAATTGCACGTATAATGTTAAAATCATAATTTGTCCTAACTCATTCTTACGCAATATGTTACACATCTATCTAATTAACTTTTTATTTAACAATGTCACCGATTAAAAACATTACGATCAAATTAAAAAGTTGTTAAGTTAAAAAATAGCTATGATTGCAAATGATTAAACAATAAAATTCTATTTTGTTATATATATTACAACCTGTGACCACGTCGCGATGGAAGGCAGCCGAAACAATCCATACTAATATTATAAATGCGAATCTGTCTGTCTGTCCGTCTGTCTGTCTGTCTGTTACCTCTTCACGCTCGAACCGCTGAACCGATTTTGCTGAAATTTGGCATGGAGATTCTTTGAGTCCCGAGAAAGGACATAGCATAGTTTTTATCCCGGAAAAATGTACGGTTCCCTCGCGATAAACGAATTTTGGCACAACGAAGTTCCGGCGTCATCTAGTAAGTATATTATATATTGTTTCGGCTGCTTTTAGGCGAGAGTGTACATACATATAATATGTATGTACGTAATACTCTCGATACCCCAAAAATCTTTAAAATCTCTTTTATTTAATAAGCGTTGTTATAATTTCAAGTTACTTATATATTATTATTAAAAATAAGGATCGCTGACAAGCCGGATTCTATAATGCTAACGTTTAAGGCTAGTTCGCACTAGGCCAGTATTTTAGTTAAGTAGCGAGTATTTTAGTAGCTAAACGTGTCTGAACACAATATTTTTTTAGTAAATTAGTCAAGTAAATTGATAAGTAATTTAGTCGAGTCAATCCATTTTATTCTATTTTTCGCGGGCGAGTACCTAGCACCTCTCTAATGTTTAACGTATTTCCACGTACTAGGAGCGCCTACACACTGGGACCTTTAGAGCCTACTTTTGTCTTTTAGATTGTATTACTTAACACTTTCGAGGACAGAACGACATTATACGTCTTAGTTCGAAATTTTGATACGGCACAACGTTACGATGACGTCCAAATAACATTTTACAGCAGAACGTTCATTTCCGATTAACGTTCAAGT
>HG995364.1:4466752-4470721 GCA_905333045.1 Lysandra bellargus
GTCAGCTTCATGTGCGCTCTGGAACAAGAGTAAAAAATTAATGATGACTCAAGACGCTAATAAAAATACATAATATATTAATATAATAACAGCTATAACACGAGCAAGTGAAATTTACAAGCTAGTCTATTTTTATGATTTTTTTATAAACGAGCAAACGGGTCACGTGATGGAAAGCAACTTCCGTCGCCCATGGACACTCGCAACATCAAAGAGCTGCAGGTGCGTTGCCGGCCTTTTAAGAGAGAACAGGGCAATAGGGTAGGGGAGGACAGGGAAGGGAATAAGGTAGGGGATTGGGCCTCCGATAAACTCACTCACTCGGCGAAACACAGCGCAAGCGCTGTTTCACGCCGGTTTTCTGTGATTTACAAATTTCTACGTAGTGTGTGACTTAACTCTGTTTTATTGAAATGATAGTGGAACTAGGAAATCTATTAGGTAGACATTAGAGACATTTCTAAGACTTGATTTTATTTTACCGGCGATATGTATGATTCCAAATATGATAATATAAAACTTAACGCGGAAGAACACTAATAAAACACACTTTTCTTGCACTTTTTCCACTATATTAAGATATTATTACAACTTTTAACAAATTACACCACCGGTTTCGAAATAAATCATCGTCTGGTGTTTATTTTGAAACCGGTCGTGTAAATTGTTAAGAGTTATAATAATATTATCTTAATGTAGTGGAAAAAGTGCAAGAAAAATGTGTTTTATTAGTGTTCAACATGAATTTCCACCAAGAACCGAGAGTACAATCAATTACATATAACGCGGAAGAAGACACGAGTAAAGCTAGGTCCGGAAAGTAGCACAGGTGAGTCCCCCCCAGGACGGATAACGTGAAACATTTTGCAATGGTAATGAGAGCTGATAATGCAGCGCTGGATAAAATTGTTGATGCTGAAAATCGAACGTCCGAGTTAACCGATATGTAAAAACCGAATTGCAACATCATCTTAAAAGAGTAATGTTGAAAATATATTTGGTTAGGACCAGCAGGCGGATCACCTGACTAGCTTATTGGAAAGATAGAAGGTAAAATAAGAGTAATGGCTGGTTTACATGTAATAAGTTGATAAGTAGGTAACTAAATTTTAAGTTATTAATTGCATATAAACACAAATTTAGTAGCAAGTAGCAAGTTCAAATTTAGTTAAGTAAGTATAAAGTCATGAGTTAAAATTTAGTTGACTACTTATCTACTTAATAACATCTAAATAAGTGTAAACCAGCCATAAGCGAAGAAAAAATTATATTGAGTGTTATACATATTAGGTAATACTATCAAAATAGCTCCTAATATACCTGACTTAAATACAGCTAATATCGAAATTTGCGTGAAAATGTGTAACAATTTAAATTTGGGTACTATAAAAATAGCCCCTGCAATCTACGGACTACGACCAAATTTAAACGCCACTCATATAGCGTGGGAATGATAACAAATATTAAAATAATACATTGTAGCTTGAAAATTTCTCCGTAACGTGTAGGTCACGGCGAGTATGTAGATTGACTCGTGATCTCGCCTAATGCGGGTCAAAAACTGCTTCCCAAAATATAGAAATATTTTCGCTTTTTCGTTTGCAATAAACTGAATGGAACAGGGACAAGTCAATTTGTTTACGTTGTTCCCCGATATTGGGCCTATCTTTTATCTCGGTTTGGTATCTCGCGCCGCCTCTGGTCCACAATAATATAAACACGATATGCTCTGCATGGCGGCGGGTTGTAAATTATACGTGATTGTAGCGTCATCGTTTTGAGGGTGGGCAAATAAGCCGTCAGATCTTTATCTCCAAATAAGCATTAACTTTTTCCACCAGGAGAAGATTTTGTATTTAATAAACGTCGAGGTTGCTAGATCAATTTTGATAGAGATAGACGGGGACAAATTACCAAAAGGATATTATAATATGAATTATTTTATTGTGATTTGGAGTTATCTACCTAATAACCTAACTCCAAATCCCAATAAAATAAAGCAAACTTCACTATCAGAATAGACAATTGTTGACAATCTCTAGTAGCTAGAAGGCCAATAAATATGGACCCTGTAAAAATAAATTAAAATACCTTACTGATAGAAAGGCCCGCAGCGTTTGTTGAGTTTGTTGAATATCATTGTATCTATTTCTTTGTTATCCTTGTAGTAAATTATGTCACTAAAATTGAAATTTAATTTAAAACATCCATTAAACTATTAGCTCAGAGAGCAGATTATAGTCAGGCGGAGTGCCGGTTACAATATTAAAATTCTCCTTTCATAAACTTTGAGTTCAAAAGTGCTTTGTTTTACAGGTTTTAATATTGTTTACCCTATTCCCCTATTCCCTCTTATCTATTACCCTATTCCCTCTTATACCTATTACCGTACCGTATACCTATTACCCTATTCCCTCTTAAAAGGCCGGCAGGCGGCAACGCACCTGCAGCTCTTCTGATGCTGCGAGGGTCCATGGGCGACGGAAGTTGCTTTCCATCAGGTGACCCGTTTGCTCGTTTGCCCCCTTATTTCATAAAAAAAATATTCATCGTTCATTTCATTAAATACACTTCGATTTTGGTTGGATTTTATTGAAATTTATTTAAAGTCACCATCTTTCTCTACAAGTCGGGAACAAACTTAGGTTCATGGAAGATTATGATGTTTGCAAATACTAAGTACATACTCGTACATTACATAAACTCTATAGGGGTGTCCTTTCCTTCGTTTGTAAAATTATTACAAAAATGTCACAAAGTTAAGAAATAGCGTTAAAAGTTAAGTTTATTGTGGTTGTGTGTAAATTGAGTTTTTATTAATTAATAGTTTAAGTTGGAATACTGCCTTTTATAATTTCTACATGACATATTTAATGTAATTTGCTTTTGCTTGCATGTTAGTGTGATAGTATTATGCTGTAATAAAGTAATTTCAAATAGTATCTTAGCTGTTATCTCATCGATGAAAGTATTATAATGTAAATAGTAAAAATATTATAATTAAATAGTAAATTACTGTAATTGTATAACTTAATTGTAAAATATTTTAAGTTTTAAAATCTTTCAATTGTTTGTTTTAGTTTTCTTCTACTTAATCCCAAAAAAACGAATTTCAAAAAAGATCTTTATCTAAACTTTAAGTATGTATTTAATTTCTAATAATAAAAGTTAGGAAAATTAAAAATGTCTTATGCTATAGGTATAATAAGCATATGCTAGTTAAAAAAATAATGTGAAGACCCTGTGACGTGTGTGTAAACTATTTTGTTACATTGTACAATTTTAAATAAATAATAATAAGATAATATATATCTAATAAATAAGTACCGAAAAATACGCTCTTCCTTTACGTCAATCTAAAATTACCCGGCATAGTTTACCTTATTAGTACTGGCCCTCTAGCTAAGACGTTTCCTTTATAGCTTCGCCAATCAAAATGTATGGAAATTGATATTATAATTTATAATATTATAAAGTTGACGTTCGACTCTTATAATAGGTACCTATCAATAGGTACCATACATTTTGATTGGTAATTCTATAAAGAAGAAAAGTCCTAGCGGAAGACTTTTATATCAACAACATTCTGGCAATAAAGATATGTTTTGATTTGGCTAAGGGCTCAGGTTACTAGGAAAATATGAAAAACATTTGGGATATATCATTTGTGATTCGACATTTCACAAAAAGCATCGATAGCGCAGTATACTAGCATACTAGTATAGTATATCTAACTTCGATGTCGAAAGTATCGAATACAATTTTACTAAGCGCCCAAAATAGATTATAGTATTGCATAAATAAGGTCTAACAAAATATTATTTTATTATTTATGGTAGCTGCAAGATACTGTGAGCGCGTTCTGCGTGAATCGGAACACAAATAATAATTTATGAATCTGCGGGTAGTTGAAAAACTTAGCCAATTTGACATCTGTCACCTCAGTCGTGACCGTGACCGCGGCCGCTC
>HG995364.1:4471221-4509247 GCA_905333045.1 Lysandra bellargus
AATTATACACATAAAGCAAAGTTCAAATCATAACAACAGATTTGTTTATAGTAGGTACCTATATGAGACAGGCGTTAGTTTTTAATGTTGTTTTAAAGGGTATATTTATAATTTCGGATTATATGCACGATCCAAGTGCCGAAATATGCATGTAAATATGCACGAAAATTGGCGAAATATGGACAATCAAGAGTCACTTATTATTATTAAAAGATGTTGAAAACTTTTGGAGAAAAGTTTTGGCCATTTCATTTCCCGTCTATAATAAATAGAGATAATATATAAAACTGATGTTTTAAGCGAATTATTCAATAAAATATATTTTACAAATCTTTCTAGGCTTGTTCTTATTATTTATGTACAGATAAACTTACATATAACGAGCGCGATAAATAAAAGATACTAAATTACTATGAGAATGACGTCACATCCAAATCGGAAGGACCGCAAAAGCGTTTTCGTCAGTATAAATCCTATTTTCATAAAATCATATTTTCAAATCGACTTTATTTATCAATCATAAGCTTTTATTTGAAGATAAGGGTGAAATACGGTTTCCTAGGCCAAGTTCTACTAGAAATATGCATTTGTTCAATGAAATTGAATATAGGTCAAGTAGCCTATTATAATAATACACGTATCTTGTTTTGCTATCTTCCTTGATATTATAGGTCAATACAAGCAATACAAGCTGTACCCCGCGGCTTATTAGGGAAAATAATTTGTGATATTTTCCCAGAGTAAAAAGTAACCTACATAATATGTGTTAATCCAGGGTATCAACTAACTCCATACCGTGCCAAATTTTATTAAAATCACTCCAGCCGTTTAGACGTGAACAAATAACAAACATACAAACTTTCTGCTTTATAATATTTTTTGTGTGATCAAGCCTACCTTCAAGCTATTAGCTATGATACAAACATAACTTTAATTTAAATAATAATTAACTTTTCCTTTCTTTGTTCTGGAAATAATTAAAAGTTTCACGTTCATGCTAAAAATAACACCGCATCGATTACAATTAAAATCTGAATTGAAGATAATCTATCTTCAATTCAAAAAAGTAAATAGTTTGAAAAGACGAGCTATAATAAAAATTAATACTATTACTTATATTAAAATGTTGTAATTTCTATGGTAAATAATTCGTTAATGAAGCACTGTTCATATTTTAACCATATTTTAACTAGGATTCAATGCATTCTTCTATTTTATTTTTCATTGCGTATCCTAACTATTGTGTTCTTCCTCAGCAGTTGAGTAAAAACTACAATAATAATTAATAGTTATGTTCAATTTGTAATGTGAGTTGCAGTCATTCTGGGAAACAAGAAATTGTGGTCGGGAATTTACCAAGAGTGAATCGCTCACAAATAAGTTTCCTTTCCTTCGTAGTTGGTCGAAGAGAATTCAATTGATTTTATCACTAATAATGCGCTGCCTTCTAACGACGAGCGTAAATAATGGAATTTATTAATCGCACTTAAATCGGGATTCTCGTGAATTAAAGATAGGTATGTGTCTCGAAATTCCAGCCATATACCTAACTTCGACTTAGCTAGCGACATGGTCTTAAAGTATACTCAAACAGGTCGCGCTCTTTTTGCTGCTCGGCGACATTAGTACTAATACTTTCTATTTGTTCCTGAACCTCATTGTAACTATCAAATAATGGTTCCAATTTTAACATTCGTACTTCGATTTCTAACTTAATTTCGTTACTCAAATGAGCAGGCAAACTATTAATATAATTGGAGAACAATGTTAATCGACCTTTTAAGGTTCCTCTTTTTTTAATTAAAGCCTGTTCATCGGCCATAGTGATCGAAATTCACCGAAATACGAAAATAAACTGAAGATAGTAACAACGAGAATTTAATATAAAGCACTGACGATTCAAAGGTTACGTAAGCCTGTAGGGACATTTTAAAATATAAAAAAATAAAGCATCACATATTCTTAACTAAGCTTCGCAGATATTTCATTTTGCTCTAAACTAAATGATTTAGTCCTTGTTGTCTAAAATATATTTAAAATTTACCTAAATAAGCAATTTTCTGAATATAATATTATCTTTTTCAAAAATTGAAAATGGCTGCAGTTTCTGAACCCACCGCTAAAATAAAAAACGCTCTTATTATTTTTTTATCAGCTTTACCTAATGTACTATCAGGGAAGTTGATTCCTATGCAGATGCAGGACCTAAGTCATGTGGTCGGCTTATGTCAATTCAGTGTTAGCTGTGATCGGTCGGCTGGGTTTGACGTAACGCGACCAAATTACTTAGGTCCGCCATCTGCATAGGAATCAACTTCTCTGATAGTACAAAACCTACTAGTTAAATTTATAATCTCAGACTTTTTATCCACTTTTGCTCACTCAATTAATGAGCGCGTGTAAAAGTTAGTGTTGTTAACAACATAGTGTTGTTAATGAAGTTATGTCTGACTGTTACCCAAAAGCTACGAATAACAAAACTAAGAAAGAGTAACTCCGTCAAAAGAGTGCACCAAAAGGCTACAAAATGTGAATGAGCTGTACACGACACGTCGCGTCGTCGCGGTTGCTCCATGTCGTCCGCTGCCAACCGACACCTTGAACGTAATTATATGGCCTAGATTTAAATAGTCTAGAAGGATGACAATAAAATAATATTTATCATGTTTTATTATCACAAGTTTGTTTTTTATTGTTGTATTTTGCAAATCTTTAACATTTATTATTTTTAATGTACGGATTGTTTTATTAATTTAACAGGTAACTGTGCCAATTTCATTGACGCCAATTAAAAATCTTTGGTTATATCAATCGTGCTATCTCTTTCGTTGTTAGTGTCAACGAAAAATATGCATGATATAATTGTATGAATGCGATTGAAGACGAAACCGCACCAAAGCGACACGGCACGACGGCACGTACGTTCCATAGAACTGACGTTTGTAAAATGTACAACCCATGCAGGGTTGCCCTTTGGACGCCATTAAAAAGAAGAATAGTTCTTTTGGATATGAAGTGTCGCGCTGTGTCGTTACCGCACAGTGTCGCGTAGTGCGGTTTCATCTTTAGTCACCGGCTACACGGTAAATTTTTCATCAATTCTGATCCAGCAATCTGATTGACGGAATATTGATGGGTTTAAAAAGTTCATATTAGTCACCACTCACCGGCTACACGGTCAAATTCTCATCAATCTGATCTATCAATCCGTGACGTACACGATTAATTTTTCGTCAATCCGTACCGGATTGATGGATCAGATTGATGAAAATTTGACCGTGTAACCGGTGACTATATTTGTTTTTGTGGGAGTCTACCGCCTGTAGCCAAGAACAATAAATATTTTAACGCGTTTGTCTATGGATTCTAGTTGATGAGAATTGAGACCTTACTACTTACTGTACCATACTGAAACTTTTTGTTTACTTTAGATGATAAAACCAGTAGTTCCTAGCCATAATCTAATAAGTTTACTAAAATGGCGTTTTTTTTAGACATGGCATGTGATAATAATATATGAGTTGTAATGTGTTGGTTATTATTGTCGTAATTGTTTATTGAGTTTTCTGTTGTATTCATTTATTTGAAGCTTGTTCCTCATGATGGCATTTAAATCTTGCATCTCTATCCATTTCACACAATCTGATAAGGACAGAGTATACTGTTTGTATATTTATTTCTTTCCGAGACTTTGCAAAACACACTTTCAATGCAACTTTCCTACTTGAAAAAACTTTATAAATATTTAACAACTTTGGAGTTTATATTAGTGTCAAATATTATGATTATAATTAAAAAAGTTCACATCGTGAGGAATCGACTTGAGCATTTATGTTATAAAGATTACAAATGAAAAATTTTATAAAACGGGATAATTAGTATTAAGAATAATATTTTAATGAATGATAGAATTATGCAGTTATAAATTGTGCTGGAACTGTTCTAGGACTTAGTTCAGTCTCAAACAAATGTTTGAAGTACAGTTATAGTCTAAAGGACGGACAAAGTTTATTAATATACTTTAATTATTTTTGTAACAAATAAGAGCTGGATCTCGTATTAAAATTAAGATGGAATGTTCCGTTCCGTAAAGAAGAAAAAAAAAGACGGGTTGCACTCCGGGAGTGCCGGCAGAAGTGAAAACTTGATTATTAACGTTGTGCATTTTTTTAACCCATTTTTTATGAAAATCGTTTTTTTTAATTACTTAATCGAAACCCTTACAATCAATTCGAGTTCAAGTTCGAGTTCGACACAAAACACTACTCTCCAACCGTCTTACAACGTGGTTATTAATTTATGGGGATATTTCGTTACAAGTAATCAATGCATCGATACTATTTATTCGCTTTCGATTTTTAGGGTAACTTCCCTAGAGTTTAAAAAGAAAAAGGTCAGCTGACGTAACATCTTAGAAATAATGCATTTTTATAATTTCCTAAAAAGTGTGTTTTTTCTCACGTCGCTGCGCTCATATAGGTGTGATCGGTGGTCATTTTAACCACCGATATGATAATTTACACCGAAATTATAAGAAAAAACCAATCGGTGTCTTAAATCTAATATCATCAGTCTGGTAATGATTGACGGAAAACTAATCGTCTAACCCACGCGCACGGATTGATGGACTGATCATTTTTTAACCTTTTAACCGCCAAGGTCGGAATAATCCGACAAATGTTTTCGTGCCCATTTCGCCAAGGTCGGATATTTACGACCAGCACCACTTCTCGGTTAATCTACCCTCTGATAAGAAGTGCTCCAGGTGGACTTTTTCTTCAGGTACATGAAAGAGCAGGGTAGTATGTACTTATGTAATAAATCATTATTTTTTTTATTTTAAATGATTATTATGATCTCTGTCAGATAAAGTCAAAAATTTATGAAAAATTGGAATATCAATTAAAAAATTAAGAACAGATAATATTGTAGAAAACTAATGGGCCAGCAAAGTGTTAATATATTGTTGTTTTAAATAAATATATTAAGGAAATATTATCCATACTAATATATAAATGCGAAAATGTATCTGTATGCCTGTCTGTCTGTCTGTCTGTCTGTCTGTCTGCTGATACTTCTTCACGCTCAAACCGCTGAACCGATTTTGTTGAAATTTGGCATGAAGATACTTTGAGTCCCGGGAAAGGACATAGGATAGTTTTTATCCCGGAAAAATGTACGGTTCTTGCGCGTTAAACGTTTTTTGGCGCAACGGAGTTGCAGGCTTCATATAGACTCACATAAATTATTGCCTACAATTTCAACAAATATACATTTTTCGAAACGCTTTATCTAGAGCTAGTTTTGTGTGCTTATCCTGTGAATCTGAAAATCGGTCAATTTATTATTATACTCATTCATATCGTAATAATAACATTAGGGTTGTAGAAGACTAAGCACAGTATTAAGTCGAATCGCACGGTCTATTAAATTTTCTGATATGGGCTTGACAAAAGCAACGTCTCCATGAAAACGACTGCAAAAAACCAGCCGGCCTAAGATGCGCAAACGAGAAAATCTCGAGATATCTCACTCTCGTGTGTAGTTATATTGTCGATAACGACATAATAATATGTCAAAATCATTTTTTGACATTATGTCGATAGATTTTAACGACAGATCTACACGAGAAAAAAAGTATGTCATGTTAGGGTCAATAGAGATGAAGAGAAAAGCCATCAAACATCGAGAAAACGTGTAGACAAAATTTTCTCGTTGGCGTATGCTAGATGGCTTCCAGAAGTCTCAAGCAGAATCCCACACCATGATAAAATAGTAAAAATGTTTAATTAAATACCAATTCTTTTTATTTCAAATAGGCATTACGAGTACACATTTTGAACGTCGGAAAAAGAACATCGAAACCAAGATACCTAGACCACTGGTTCGGGAACTAGCCCGGCGAGAAGAGCCGGTGTAAGAAACTCGCACGGGGCCATCTTTTATCGAAAACATAGCAAACAGTGACAAAACGTTTGTCTGATCATCTGCTCATTCTAATATCCAAATAGTTTGGATAGTATTATAGCATCCAATCGTGAAACACCATAAAAACTTATTCAATAGAGCCAAGCTGTCCAAATTGAACATTCCTCCATTCTAAACTTCGGTAGTAAAATTGCGATACTCCTTGGAGAGTTACCCAGTTTATGGACTAACTTTGACTACATTAAACATGCAAGCTGCATATAAAATATTCATGTTTGAGTTTCGCCCGTATTTGTTATTCCTATTAAAAGTATGCAGCAAGATTAAAGGATTCCTTTTTCCCAATCCAACCATATTTTGAATGCAACATCAATGCAGTTTCGTTCCGTTTTCTATCAATCTACAAAATGTTATTCTCATAAATCCATACTAATATTATAAATGCGAAAGCGTGTCTGTCTGTCTGTCTGGCTGTCTACCTGTCTATCTGTCTGTTACCACTTCACGCCCAAACCGCTGAGCTAAATTTGCTGAAATTTGGTTTGGAAATATTTTGAGCCCCGGGAAAGGACATAGAATACTTTTTATCCGGGAAAAATGTACGGTTCTTGCGCGATAAACGATTTTTGGCGCAACAGAGTTGCGGGCGTCATCTTGTTTGTTATATTTTATATTGAAACCCATAATACGACGCCCGTAAAATTAGTTTATCGCGCTGGAACTGTACATTTTTCCAGGATTAAAGTTACCCTGTGCTCCTCCTCCTCCGTAATACTTTGAGTCCTCTCCCGGGACTCCAAAGTATTTCTATGCAAAATTTTAACAAAATCTTTCAACACTTTCCCAATTTTATTTCTAATATTAAGCAATTGTATGGTTTGGTATTCTCAAAAAAATGCCAAACCAATTCATTAAAGCTACAAAAAGTCCTTTGACTATGAGAATACTATTTTGCGGTTTGATGTGATCCGGAATGGATGAAAACTGTCTAAATAATGGATTAATTATATTTTTAATAGTACCTACTATCGGAGAAATAAGACAGATAAATCATATTAACTAAACCAGAGTGCCTTTGCTGTTTTAAATTCTTATCGGATAATCGTTTCACAGGGTGTTTACGAATTACGAGTACCATCACGTTGTTTCGTAACTTTATCGAAGGTTCAATCTAACTCTCCAAGACACTGTTTAATGAAAATATATTGCGGCTGATATTACGCGGCGACCTTAAGGTGGCGACCACGACCGACAAAAAAAATCGGACTCGCGCACGAAAGATTCCGTAACGCTATAATAGATCAGAAATAGGCCAAAAAATTCTGTGCGCCGGTGTTGCTAGCGCTAGAATTCACCCCCAATGTGGGGTAAATAATGTAAATGTAGATAGAGTCGAGGTACAAGGTAAAACAGAAAAAATGTTTGGGCCAAGGATTCTAGGCATAATATTATGTGCTAAGCCAAGTTAATTGAAGAAAGCAGAATTAAACGAAGCATTTCCTGCACTTTTGAGTTTTGAGTTTTTGACCCACTCAAAACTCGAAAACTATTAAATTTTATGATGAGATTGAGTTGTGATAACCTTATTGCGTAAGTTTTAGTTATAGGTTCTATTATCAATCTACTGTAGTCTGTAATATTTGTAGTTTATTACTTTGGATTGAAAATAACACTAAAATTATTATTTTGATGGGATAACTTGCGTAAATCCAACGACGCAACGTTTTTAAATAGGTACTCAATAGTCATTATTATCTTTAGGTAACTTCTTCTTATATATAATAATGGATTTTCAAATGTGTTAGTCGCGCTAAAACTCTAAAACGGCTGAACGGATTGGGCTGATTTTAGTCTTAAAATATTCGTAGAAGTCCAGGGAAGGTTTTAAAGTGACACGAAGGGGCACCGGGACATCTAGTTTTAAGATAAAAATTGATCTGTTGGCTGTTTCACCGCCAAATTCACAAATGATATTAATTGTTACTGCTACCAACGATGTCAATACTATAATTCTATGACTGCTGTACCAATTTTGTTACTTCAGCGCTACATCTGAATTTTGTCTTTTATAGCAATTGTTTTTTCTGCACTAACAACATTTAATTCTATAATCGCTTCTGCCTGTGGATTAGACACACGTCAGTCAAAACACGGACTTATAAAATATTTACAGCGTATTTCAAGTAAATGAGGTTGAGCCGTAAAGATAGAAAGGGCTATTATAAAAATTTCTACCATAATACAATACGGGTGGCGGCTAAATATATTAGAAAAGTTTTTATTTGGTAGAAATCACATTTTTCTAAATTGGTCTCTCAGTTTGCGCGCCACCCGCCCGCGCGGCCGCGAACACGCGCGACTGCGGCAGCGGCACGCAGCGGCGGACGCACGTCTTATCACATACTGATGTAGCAATATAAGTACCTGTTCCGGCATAGGCGCGACGCGAACAGCAACAACAGTGCCGGGCAGCACCGCACGCCAGTCCAGCTCAGTTCGCGCGCCTCCGCCCGCGCGGCCGCGAACACGCGCGACTGCGGCAGCGGCACGCAGCGGCGGACGCGCGTCTTATCACATACTGATGTAGCAATATAAGTACCTGTTCCGGCATAGGCGCGACGCGAACAGCAACAACAGTGCCGGGCAGAACCGCGCGCCAGTCCAGCTCAGTTCGCGCGCCTCCCGCGCGCGCGGCCCCGAACACGCGCGACTGCGGCAGTGGCACGCCGCGACGGACGCGCGTCTCGTACGCCGATAGACCGCCGATGTAGCGAGTACCCAGCTCGCCAATGCTGGCTGGGACGAGCGCGCGACCGGTGCTCCTGATAAATCGTTAAAAGCTTAAAATAAATAAATAAATAAAAATTGTTTTATTTCTGAATAGATTTTGAGAAAATGCTTTCAGAATGTTGATACTACTGGTGCCTACCAGCGGTTCAGGAACTAACCCGGCGAGAAGAACCGGCGTAAGAAACTCGCACGGGGCCCACTTTGTTACCAAAAAAAGTGAGTCTCAATTGTGTAGTCGAAGATATTATCTAGATATTAGGAAACTTAGCGGGGTACAAAAGTGGAAGACTCACATGATATTGCAAGTCGCAAGATACATTATCGTCCTGCCGATATTACTTTGCATGTTGAGAGCACATTGTAAAAATAAGTCATAAAATTTACTTGTAGTCTTTATGCAGCAGCACCGCCTCCAGTATAATCTCTTCCAACTGCCCCTCAAATGTAAGCGGCTTGAGCGCGCGTCCAGGGTACGCAGGGTCAGGCGCACCGAACGCCGTATACGCCACTAGTATTACCGACTGAAAAATATACCTGTCTCTGTCATTTATGTTTTTCATTTTTTCAAGACAAGCATATTATCTCTCTCAAAAAGAGAAGCTCACTCATTGATTGTTTAGTTAACAATCAGTTCAAACAAAATAAACAATAAACACATAAACAAAATATTAAATTTTAAAAAACTGCTAAATAAAAAAAAAGTACGGTCTGTGTTATTTAAAATCTTTAAGAAATAAAAGAAAATTTAAGGGAAAAAAATACGGACCTTTCTGGTAGTTGGATTGTGTCTGGTCACTGCTACCACATCAGGATCCATTTGGTCAACGTATACCTGAATAAAAAAACATAAATTACTAAAAGTCAGTTTTTAGGGTTCCGTACCCAAAGGGTAAAAACTACTAAGACTTCGATGTCTGTCCGTCTGTCTGTCACCAGGCTGTAGCTCAAGAACCGCTATAGGAAGACTTCTGAAATTTTCACAGATTGTGTATATCTGTTGCCGCTATAATGCTTAGCACAAACCTACGCGACCACGCGACTGCGAAGCGGCAGCGTCAATACAAAACACACATTCCCGCTTCGCAGTCGCGTGGTCGCTAAGTGCTAAGCTAAGTGTGCTAAGCATAACAACAAATACTAGAAACAAAATAAATTAAATATTTAAAGGGGGCTGCCATACAATAAACGTGATTTTTTTGGCCTTTTTTGTTTGATATCAATAATGGCAACAGGTAGGCACTTGAAATTTTCACAAAGGCCTTAAATATGTGTGTACTTTGATAATTAATAATAATATTTAAATAAAATAAAAATTTAAGGGGGGCCCCCATACAAAAACACAGTTTTTGCGGCGCGCGGCGGCAGCGGCGGCGCGGCCGTCAGGTCGCTCAGGCGTCAGTCGGTGCGCACCCGCGAGCGCCGCCTGCCGCGCGCCACCTCCATGAGCGACGCGCCCGGCCCGCGCCGCTGGCCAGCAGGCATCCTGCGGCGCAGCGGCGCACGCGCCCGTGCCCGCGCGCTGCACGTCAAGTACCAGAGCGTGCCGCAGCCCGCCGTCCTGCCGCTCGACATCGACGACACCGTCTCCTGTTTCTGCAGGTTCGCTATACTTTGTGGTGGTCGTCTAGCCGGGGGCTCGAGGTGCACGTCATCATTATATCTGTGAAGTTTATTATGTGGGCCGTTTCCGTAAATCGTGTTGTTTTGTGGTGTGCGAGCGTTTGCTACAGTAGAGAAACCAGTTCAGTGTCGACTGAAAGTCCTAAACAGTCATCATAAAATAGTACATTCCTGTACCTTGGAATGTCACCAGGATCTCAGGCTGTCTAACTCGTGCGTAAAACAACACCGAGTAATCCTCTCTTACATCTACCGAGTAAAGTGGCAAGACTTGCACTCGCCAATTTGACCAGCGAAGAGCACTTTCTCTTTGTGATAGACCACGTGTTTGAAGGCTTCCTGTTTCAACCTTTTATTTTGTAAAGTAGATTCTTATTTGTAATATTAACTTTCTAATATTAATTCTTTCACCGTGGTCAAATTATTTTCTTGGTTTTCTTTGTTGTTATAACAAAATTGGCCCTGACCTAGTTTTGAATGTCAATGTCAGAGGTTCAATAACCTTTTGCTCTTTAGTAATCGTATTTTGATTTTCTTAATTCCTTTTTTAATTAGTTTTTTTTTTAATGTTTGTGATGGACCCTGCAACCACGTGCTCGAAGTCTTCGGGTGGAGAACACGTGCTTGCAGAAACTTTTGTAGCGAAAATTCCTGTCGCTGGGGCGCTCGTCCATACAAATTACAAAAAAATGCTCTTTCAGCGCTACTACACACAGTGAACTTTATGTAAAGGACACATACACAGCCTAAAGTATTATCACTTAGTTTTGTTACACCCTGTAGGCTGTATAGTTAAAATAATAAAATGTAATTGCGTACCCAAAGGGTAAAAATTGTCTCTCCGTCTGTCTATCTGTCTCCAGGCTGTATCACAAGAACCGTTATAGCTAGACTTCTGAAATTTTCATAGATTGTGTATTTTTGTTGCCGCTATAGCAACAAAAATAGTAAAAATAAAATAAATATTTAAAGGGGGCTCCCATACAAAAAACCTATTTTTTTTTGCCTTTCTTGCTTGATATCGATAATGGCAACAGGTTAGGCACTTGAAATTTTCACAAAATCCTCAATTATGTGTTTACGTTAATTGTTAAACTAAATTGAAATTAAAATTTAAGGGGGGCTCCCATACAAAAAACCCTATTTCGAGTCCGACTCGCACTTGGCTAATTTTTATGGTTTTCCCTTTATGTGGCCATTAAACCCTAAACTCTGTGCCAAATTTCAGCTCTCTGAGTTTATGGGAAGTACTAGTTCTATTTTGATGATCTTGAGTAAGTGAACGAGTGTCATAAATGAGAAACTTTGCTTTAGCTTAACTTCGGAACTTAATGACCTCTAGAGGTTCTCAAATAGGGGCCTAAAATGCGGTGAAATGGTTCCTGTAAGCGAGGGTACGGCAGTGTTCGCTACGCGCTCTACTTGGCGGGGGCACTGCCGTGCCCACAGATATTCTAATCAATATTACCGATTTTCAGCTTGGTACAAATTACTAGTAGTATAACAGTAGATACCGTGCTGACAGAAAGCCGCAATCGACTCTCGACTGCAGCACCGACAATAAGACAATAATTTTTACTAAACTTTAAGATATATTTTAACTTAAAAATCGTTTTTAAAACCTGTGTCTTTGTCATATTAAAATTTAGAGTATGTTTAATAATATGGAGCAAAAAAAGAAAAATGTTTTTTTCGACACTTTACTTTAAATGCGATTATCTCGGAAACTAAAACCCTCCATAAGGTCCGTTTTCCCAGATAACGTCACAATTTATAATTCAAACTGCACTTTAAATATATCTAAATTACCCGCAGGGCGGTGTCATCAAGCAGTGTGCTTTCGCCATAGGACGTGATATCAAATTGTACCTGATGAGAAATAACTCAGTAGGTAAGTCGCTTGATTCGTAACACCGTTCGATTAGTATTGAGAAACCCACAGCACAGCTAGTAGTTAAAACTTAGTTGCGATTTTTGCATGTATAAAATATTGTAGAATATACGTATCCATGTATATTCTAATATACAAACGCTATACATAGCCGGCCGTGCGTGCACACATCTATACTTATACTTAATACTTCATGGAACGCTTATCGTCAGCAATTCCAGACGGTTGCTTCTGCCAACGGATGGACTGACGAACAATGCCTGACCGCTCTCACTGTTGCGCTCAGAGGGCAAGCTTTGTCGGTCCTAGAAGCACATACAGGAAATGGGTTCCAAGACCTGATGGAGGCCCTTGAATCCAGATACGGGGAGCGACACCTGGAGCACGTGTTCCGTGCTCAACTTCGTGACAGAGTCCAACGCTCAGGAGAGGGACTACAGCAATGGGCGTTGGAAATTGAAAAACTCGTCAAGAAGGCACACCCAGGAGCCGATTCCAAAATGGTCGACACGAATATTGTACAAGCATTTGTCGACGGAATCAGGGATCTGGAGGTCAGAGCTGCAGTAAGGCTACGTCACCACACCTCGTTAAAGGAAGCGTTGGCGCATGCTTTAGAGGTCGAGGCTGTTCGGCGTGACATACGGCAGACCTATAAGATCCGCGAGGTCCCCGAGGAAGTCAGGGAGGTTAAGGCTCCTACGAAGAGAAATTATGGAGCCATGTGCTATAAGTGCGGTGAGAGGGGCCATCTTCAGCTCAACTGCCCGCAGAAGGAGACCCATCTGGCAAGGATGAAAAGTCTCGAGGAACGCATGAAACAAATAGAGGAGCTGAAGAAAGGAGCTTCATCCCCTGCCCGGGATCAGGGAAACGAATAAAAGCCAGGACTGAGGGGCGAGTACTGGCTGTCGCGGAGGAAGCCCCGCTAACTGTTATCTCCCAAGCATGCAGCGGGAATAGTCTTGTGATTCAGGGGACTATTAACAGGACGGATTGCAAAATGACTCTAGATACAGGAGCCTCTAGAACGATAGTTAACCCAAATCTGGTAAAAGCCACAAGAAGACACAAGAGGAGAATTAACTGTCGGCTCCTTACTGCCTCCGGTCAGCCAATACCCGTCCTGGGAGAAATGTCAGTAACGATTAATGTAGGGGGATCCTCATACCCCCATGACGTTATCGTGGCTGAAATTATGGATGATTGCATCTTGGGTTTGGATTTCATGAAGAAGCATAACTGCAGAATTAATGTCGCTGACGGAGTTTTCAAGTGTGGCGAAGAAGAAATTTTCATCCTTGGAGGCGCCTGCGGGAAAGTCGCATGTGTAAAGGAAGTCATTATACCTGGACGAGCGGAAGCTAGAGTGCTCGTAAAACTACCGCCAGCTGGAAAGAAGAAGTCAAACAGATGCGTGTTGATCGAAGACATACCTACCAAGACATCAGCGCGGAAACTGATGACGGCGAGAACCCTTGTTAGAGGAAGTAGTAACGCTGTGGTCAGGGTTTTGAATCTGGGTGATCACGAGATCTGCTTGAAGAAAGGTGACGTCATTGGAAAGTGCGAGGAAGTTGTCTGGATGAGAAAGTGTAGTTCGATCACAGGCTCAGACTCAGCAAACAGCAGCAACTATGGATTAGTGACTGAGCTACTCGACGACTGCAAGAGTAATCTGACTTATTCGCAGAGCATGAAAGCTAAGAAGTTTTTACAACGCCACGCGAATATCTTCTCCAATCAGGAAGGCGACCTTGGAAGAACGTCGATGGTTCAGCACAGGATAGATACTGGAAACGAGAACCCAATTCGTCAACGAGCAAGACGGATACCCATTGCAAAGAAAAAAGAAGTTGAAGGCCTTTTGGAGGACATGAGAAGGCATAAGATTATTGAACCGTCTGCAAGTCCGTGGTGCTCACCTGTTGTATTAGTGAAGAAGAAAGATGGCAGCACAAGATTTTGTGTGGACTACAGGCGTCTCAATGATGTCACTAAGAAGGACAGCTATCCATTACCTCGAATCGACGACACTCTGGATACCTTGAGTGGCATGAAATGGTTCTCGACCCTGGACCTGAAATCTGGATACTGGCAGGTCGAAATTCATCCAAAAGACAAGGAGAAGACAGCTTTCTCCACCGGTAAAGGTTTATGGCAGTTTAACGTCATGCCCTTTGGATTGTGCAACGCACCTGCCACATTCGAGCGACTCATGGAGTGTGTACTGGCAGGCTTAGTTGGAGAGGCTTGCTTAGTCTACTTGGACGACGTCATCATTGTTGGCCGCGACTTCGAGGACCATTTGCGAAACCTAGAACGAGTTTTCGCTAAAATAGAGGGGGCCAAGTTAAAGTTGAATCCGAAAAAGTGTCGTTTATTCAGGAGTAAGGTCAATTATCTCGGCCATGTCATCTCCAGTGATGGAATCCAGACGGACCCGGAGAAACTGGAAGCAGTTCAAAATTGGCCAACCCCTAAAAACAAAACCGAAGTGCGGGCATTTCTCGGCCTATGCTCCTACTACAGGCGTTTTGTCAAAGGATTCTCAGAGATAGCCAAGCCATTACATCGGCTGACGGAAGATAAACGACAGTTTATGTGGGACGAGACTTCTGAAGATTCTTTTCAGAAACTGAAGAAACATCTGTGTGAAACACCAATCCTGGGGTATCCACAACCTGAAGGCCAGTTTATAGTCGACACTGACGCAAGCAACACGGCCATTGGAGGGGTGTTATCTCAAAAACAGGGCGAAAGAGAAGTTGTAATTGCATATTTCAGCAAATCTTTATCTAAGCCAGAGACAAACTACTATGTGACAAGAAGAGAACTCTTGGCTGTTGTAAAGACGCTACAACATTTCAGCAAATATCTCATCGGCAGACAGTTTTTACTGCGAACTGATCACGCAGCGTTGAAGTGGCTACTGCAATTCAAGAACCCAGAAGGCCAAGTAGCTCGATGGATTGAACAACTCCAGGAGTACGACTTCAAGACGGAACACCGCAGCGGAAAGGCGCATGGGAATGCCGACGCACTTTCACGAAGGCCGTGTTCAGAAGACTGCAAACACTGTGTTAAGCAGGAATCTAAGGAAGTGACATTAAAGTTAACGAAAACAAGTCCTTTAGGTCCATGGGAGAATGATGCTATGAGGGAGGCTCAAGAAACAGATGACGACCTACGGCACATCATCACATGGAAGAAACGAGGTGACGAAAAACCAATCTGGAGTGAGGTTGCACCCACTGGCGCTGTCACTAAGGCGTACTGGGCGCAATGGGACAGTCTGATACTTCAAAATGGAATACTTTACCGAAAATGGGAGAAGACTAACGGCAGAGAGTTCCATCTTCAGATAGTTGTTCCAAGAACGAGAGTACCGGATGTTCTCCGTGAAATACACGATGGCGTATCAGGAGGTCATCTAGGTGTTAAGAGGACGTTAACAAAAGTGCGAGAACGATTCTACTGGTTGCATTGTCGAGATGATGTACAGGATTGGTGCCGCAAATGTACTACTTGCGCTGCAGTCAAGGGACCACAGACAAGGAGCCGTGGGAACCTGCGCTTGTATAACGTTGGCGCACCGTGGGAACGAATTGCAGTTGACGTAGCTGGGCCATTTCCTGTAACGGAATCGGGAAACAAGTATTTTATGGTTGTCATGGACTACTTCACCAAATGGCCCGAAGTGTTCGCCATACCAAACCAGGAAGCTACAACGGTTGCTTCTAAGCTGGTCGAGGAAGTGATATCTCGCTTTGGTGTGCCTCTCGAAATCCATTCCGATCAGGGCAGGAACTTCGAATCGCAGGTCTTCCAGGAAGTGTGCAGAATTTTGGGAATGCATAAGACGAGGACCACCGCGTACCATCCACAATCTGATGGAATGGTCGAGAGATTTAACCAGACCCTGGAGAGGCATTTGGCGAAATTAGTAGATGACAGACAAAAGGATTGGGACAAGTATATACCACTCTTCCTTCTCTCGTACCGTACCGCTGAGCATGAGAGCATAAAAGCTACCCCGGCGTATGTCAATTATGGTAGAGAACTAAGAGTTCCAGTAGACCTTTTGACAGGAGGGTCACCGGAGGAACCAAAGACCGTACCAGACTATGTCTGCGATTTAAGGGAAAAGATGCACTACATACACGCCATGGTTCGGGAAAATGGGTTACAGTCAAGTGAAAACATGAAGACCAGATACGACCGGAAAGCGAACACGAGCGGCTTCGAAGAAGGGTCACTGGTATGGCTGCATAACCCAACTCGCCGAAAAGGGAAATCTCCAAAGTTGCAGACCAAGTGGGACGGCCCATATAAAGTGGTTACCCGATTGAATGATGTGACTTACAGGATTCAAAAGCCACCAAGAGGCACATTCAAAGTGGTACACATAGACCGTTTGGCGCGTTATCATGGCAGTAACAACGATGCTCGGGACGAGCATCTCTAAGAGGGGAGTAGTGTTACGGATACGGGCAGTTGTTTACGTGTTACGAATACGGGCAGTTGTTTACCTGCGCGCGACAGTTGCGCGTACCTTCTAGAAAAGCCCGACCCTTGTTTATGTGATTGCGTGTTTACGTAAACAATCCAAATAGAACGCTCCAGAAGCCGACGCGGGCCATATAAAAGGTAAACAAGCCGACAGTCAACTCAGTTCGATCCGAGCGATCATCAAGGCGACTTCAAAGTGAGACAAGTGATCAATAGTGAGTGATTGTGATAGTGAACTTACGACTCGGCTACGACCTAGGACAGTGATAGTGCTCAGTGATTTGGATCTAGTGCTTAGTGTTTGGACTTAGTGATTTGTGTGAGCTAGTGTTTGTGAATAAAGTCTTCAAGAGAGTCACCAGGTCTTTCTCTCCGAATCTTCGAACCCTAGCACGTAACAATACGTTCAGTTGCGTGCTCTAATAGATCAGGGTTCCCAAATATCTCTAATTACTGAGCATGCAGCTCAACTTTTGAACTTGCCTCGAAAGAGAAGCAAGGGTATTGTATCTGGTGTCGGAGCCAAGGAAAGCAGCTGTAAGGGTGTTATTTCTCTCAATTGTGCAGCAATAAATAGCGATTTTAAATTTGAAACGGACGTGCTGATTATGCGGAGTCTGGTTAAAAATGTACCTAGTTTTTCATTCGATAAGCCAACATGGCCATTTTTACAGAATATTTCATTAGCCGATCCAAAATTTAACGTAAGCCGCCCAGTAGATCTGTTGCTAGGAGCCGAAATATACGCTTTTATTTTATTAGACGGTATGATTAAGGTAGATAATTTTACGCCTATTGCCCAAAACACATCATTAGGTTGGATTCTCACAGGCAACGTTCAAACTATTCAATGCAATGTAGTTTTAACCGATTTAAGTCAAATAGAAAAATTTTGGGAAATTGAGGATATTTCCGAAACTTCTAAGTTATCAGTTAGTGATCAAAAATGTTTAGATTATTATAACGAGACTACGACGCGCCAAAAAGACGGTCGTTATGTCGTTAGGTTGCCCTTCGAGGAAGATTTTGAAAACAAGCTAGGGTTGTCAAAACCCAAGGCCGTGGCTCAATTTTTATCTTTGGAGAAAAAATTTAAGAAAAATTTTAACATGTATCAGGAATATAAAAAATTCATGGAGGAATATCGTGAATTAGGTCATATGATTCCTTCAACAGATAATTCTATTTCATCATACTTTAACACTCATCACGGTATTCAGCGTGATGACTCTACGAGCACACGTTTTAGGGTAGTTTTCAATGCATCGTGTAAAACTACTTCGGGTTTAAGTATCAATGATTTAATGTTGTCCGGACCCAATCTACAGCAGGATCTCCAGTCTCTTATCATTAAATGGAGACAATTTCAATTCGGATTTACTGCTGATATTGAGAAAATGTTTAGGATGATACGGGTCCATGATGATGATCAAAAGTATCAAAGAATTGTGTGGAGAGACGCTCCACACGAACCTATCAGAGAGTATCAGTTACAAACGGTGACGTACGGCACCAAGGCCGCACCGTTCCTCGCGATGATGACGTTAAAAAGGCTAGCGTCGGACGAAAAAGCAAACTATTTAAACAGCGCGGCTCTGTCTGTTCTTATGGATTCCTTTTATATGGACGATTTATTGCACGGTCATCATAATTTATCAGTGGCGAGGCAGCTACAGCTGGACCTTATCAAATTGTTACAATCGGGAGGATTCCACCTTCGAAAATGGAAGTCGAATGTACCCGAATTGTTAGTAGACGTCGATACCGAAACAGCTCCTGGTTTCTTTTTTAAGCAAGAGCAGAGCAAAATTTTAGGGTTAGGTTGGAACCCCAATCAAGATAATTTTTCTTTTCAATCAAAGATGGACTCTAACATTTCTAGCAAAACAACAAAACGTTTCTTACTTTCAGAAGTTTCCAAATTATTTGATCCCCTAGGATGGCTCTCAGCCGTATCAACCAAACTAAAAATCATTTTCCAAAAAACATGGCTAGCAGGCCTCAAATGGGATGACGAGCTACCTGCCGATATTTACGCGGAGTGGGTTAAAATCAAGGTCGATTTATGTAACATAACTAAAATAACTGTACCACGGTGGATAGGTACAACAGAAAACGAATGTATCGAGTTACACGGTTTCTGTGATGCGTCAACAAAGGCTTATGCAGGTGTAGTTTATTGTCGTATCAACCGGGCCGAAGGGTCCCGTATAGCATTATTAGTAGGCAAGACGAGGCTCGTGCCGTGTAGCAAAGCAGTATCATTACCCCGATTAGAGTTGTGCGGGGCACTCTTACTTTCAAAATTAATAAATAAAATCAAAAATTGCCTAAGCGGTTACAACATAAAAACATACGGTTGGGTCGACTCCATGATAGTTTTAGGCTGGTTAAATGGAAACCCTACTCGTTGGAATGTTTTCGTGGCTAACAGAGTTCGCGAAATTATATCAATCATGCCACCGGAATGTTGGCGATATGTCAAGTCCGAAGAAAATGCTGCCGACTCAGCAAGTCGTGGCATGAATGTCAGTCAGTTAATTGACCACTCTCTGTGGTGGTGTGGGCCAAGCTGGCTCCCTAATTTTAAACATGATCACGCAGATCAAACATATTTTACTGATCAAGAGCTTAAAGTTTCCGCATTAATTAACTTAGTCTCACAGGAGTATCGTGACAATTGCATCATATTACAATTACTTATGAAACATAGTTCTCTAGCTAAGGTTGTTAGAATAGTAGCATATATGTTAAGATTTACATCAAGCAAAAAAGATCAAACAAAAGCAAAGCACCTATCACTATCAGAATTAAGCAAAGCAAAAAACATTATCATAAGAAATATACAATATTTAAGTTTTAACGAAGAAATTGATAATTTAAAGCATAACAAGAAAATTTCATCAAGTAGCAAAATTATAAGTCTTAATCCTTTTTTAGATGAAAATAATCTATTGAGAGTAGGCGGTCGGCTGAAACATGCCAATTTAGACCCAGAAATGAAAAATTCTATTATAATACACAATCAGAGTCGTTTATCAGATCTAATCATTGACCAGGCCCACGAGCTCACCTTTCACGGTGGACCTCGTCTTACGTCCGCATTCATACGTAAAAAGTATTGGGTCATAGGCGGAAATAGGGCTACCAAAAAACACCTTAGGCTTTGTATCACGTGTAGGAGACACAGCCCTAGCAAGTATCAGCAATTAATGGGGGACTTGGCCGCAGCTAGAGTTAACCCTTGTAGACCTTTTCAATCGGTAGGGGTTGACTACACCGGAAACATCATGATAAAGAGTAGCAAAGGCCGTGGAATTAAAAGCAATAAAGGTTACGTTGCAGTTTTTGTATGTATGGCAACCAAGGCCGTACATCTCGAGGTCGCATCAGACCTTACCACCTCGACGTTTTTAGCCGCTTTACGCCGAATGTCCGCTCGTAGAGGGACACCTAGCAAAATCTTTAGTGACAACGGTACAAATTTCTTAGGTGCCAGCAAGGTACTTCAGCTGGAATACGCAGAGTTGCAAAATATATTCAATGATACTTTTTATAGTGAAATTGCCGAAATGGGTATAAGCTGGCATTTCAATGCCCCATCATGGCCACAGGCCAACGGTCTCTGCGAAGCGGCGGTCAAGAGCTTTAAGCACCACCTAAAACGAGTAATAGGTGACCAAAGGTTGACGTACGAGGAGTACAACACTCTCTGTACCCAGCTGGAGGCGTGTCTCAACTCCCGGCCTCTGTGTCCCGTGACCGAGGACCCGGATGATCTAAATTATTTAACTCCGTCTCATTTTCTTTCGTCCGGACCGATTTTAACTATTTACGAAACTGAACATGATTTAAGAACTAGGTGGTACCTGACACAAAAGATTTTTCACGACGTGTGGAAAAGGTGGCAGCACGAATATTTAGTTAATTTATCAGCGCGCAGTAAATGGCAGCGGTCCTCGCAAAATATTAAAATTGATGATGTGGTTATCATCCACGATAATAATCTGCCAGCAGGCAAATGCGCGTTAGGTAGAGTCGTGGAAATGCACCCAGGTAGCGACGGCTACGTTCGAGTAGTTACCTTAAAAACAAAGAACGGTTACATGAAACGTCCTGTAATCAAGTTATCAATTCTACCTGTTAACGAATCTCAGAAAGATCAATCGGATTCTATCAATCAATCAGAGCAACATGCTAGTAAAATAGAGGAGAGACCAAAAAGAAGCTCCAGAAAACGCTATAATTTGCCTACTATCATATCAGCTGTTTTGTTATTTTTTATGACCCTTATTGCTTCTTCCCAAGGTTCATTTTACAATAATACTCCATTGAACACTAAAGGTCTCTACTTCGATAAAATTAATAACATGCATGTAATTAGAGATGGTTGGCGCCTGGTCGTCTATTACGATATGAAGCCGTTCTGGGAAGGCATCGCGGCGTGCAAAAAGCATATTGTTTATCTCGAGAAAGCGTGCGCAGAGATAAGCTCTGTATCATATTGCGCCAGTATCTTGTTACAATTAAATCACTCCTTTAATGAGCTGCAGTACTATAATAGCTTATTAATTAATCAACATTTTGTAGCGCGCACCAGACAACGACGGGGACTTATTAACGGCGTAGGATACATCGCGAACAGCTTATTTGGCATTTTAGATCAAAATTTTGCGGATAAATACGAGCATGACATAAATATAATACGTCAGAATCAAAATCATTTGGCGTCCTTATCGAAGAATCAGACCTCTTTGGTGGAGGCAGAATTTAATAATATCAAAAGAAGTGAGTCTGTAATGGAAAATAAACACAAGTCTATTTTTAAGAAAATGGGTGCCATCGATAGCTTTGTAAGCGTTTTAAAAAAAAATAATATACAAAATGTGTCCTATATTACTGATTTTATTCTATCATCTATAACGACTAGTAACTTGATACATCAATTAACTTACATACAAAACAATTTACTGGATACAATCACTAATGTGTACGATGGAAAATTTTATGTTCACATATTAACACCGGATCAGCTTAAATTAGAATTACACAAAATATCGTCCTTACTATCTAAAGATTTAGCTATACCTTTTTATACAGATTTAACTCAATTGTATCATTTACTTAAAGTTAGAACGCGAATAAGCATTAATTATTTGCTATTTGAAATAACTATCCCGTTGATAGCCAGTGACTCGTACGAGTTGTATGAATTGTATCCTATCCCCCGTAAAGTAAATAACGCGATGAAAAGCATCACTCCCATTGGGAAATACTTAGCAATTAATTTGAAGAAGGATACTTTTATCACTATGACAGAAACGGAGTTGCTCCTTTGTTTCAATCAACATTCAGAAAATACGTTATGTCGCCTCAGTAAGGCCGAATATCAACTTAAAGGTAACGAGAGTTTATGCAGGCAAAACAAAGCAGCTAGAAGTTGTCTATACAGTATAGCAGAGTGTGATAACATGTGGATCGACACTCACTGGATCAATACATATTTTTATTTTTGTTGTGAACACTGCTCGTTGAACATACTTTGTGACGATGAAATAAGCTCTGCACAATTATCACAGTCAGGATTGTTTAGCGTCAAACAAGGATGCTTGATTAAGTCAAAGGACTTTTCTGTTCACTCGCACAAAGAAGACAGTAGTATGTTACACGTGAACCCTTAGGTTTCCTTTGGAGATATTGCTCCGATCAATCATCTTTTTAATATGTCGTTCTCTGAATCATCACCAGAACTTAATTATAGCGAATCAGCTGAACAGAGAGAACAGCTACATGCCTTACAGAAGCAACTAGACGATTTAAAGCAGAATGATCCAACACTAGAAAGCTTTTCGTATCATGACATGCATCATTATACCGCTATTTATGTCATTGCAGCGTTAATTTTGATCATTGGATCATTGTTACTATGGAAATGTAGAGCGTTCGTTGTAAGAGCAGCTCCCCCAATGCAAAGGGAGGCTGAAGGAATAGAGATGACTTCTCGCGGAAATATAATAGTGATGCCCCATCAATCAAAAAGTGACCAGTGTCTTGAGAAAGTGCAAACTATTAGTGATAACAAAGTGTGTGGCCCTAGCAAGCAACAAAGTCGGGGCACTTCGCCCGTACTTCACTCTTTTGTGTCAATCGACGACAAATAATGTATTAACATTAAGTTAGTTTAAGGACCTGTTGTTTATCACCTTGTATCACCTTCATCATCTTGCGGCCCGGGAGCATGTACGAGCTAGCACGTACATTGCTGATCCTACATAATTATTTTCCCGGAGTCCCGGCAAGTACATACTCTCGGGCAGATCGCAACAAGCCGTCATCAATCGCGCACTCATCTCGTACAGTGTTTATTAAATTCTGACATTAAAACCGACTTCCAAGGTAAAAACAATAATAACATCCTTATAATATGAACTAAAAAGTATTAAATAGTTTTTCCTATCTCATGGTGCATTTTTCCGAATTCGGCTAAAACTCAACTATTTTTGTACTCAATCTTCATAATTTTGAAGTCGGTACCAGATATAGCTGAATCCAGATGCCAGAATAGAATATAGGGTGGCAAGGCTGGCAAAATGCCTCAGGCCCCAAAAGGGCCCCGGCCCCCGACCGATCAGTCAGAAATGTTTTGTACATTGTTTTATTATTACCGTTACTATTTTTACTGATAGGGCCCCATCAATTTGCCACGGGCCCCGGATGTTATAGTTGCGCTACTGGCGAGAACCGTACATTTTCAGAATAAAACTATCGTAAGCCCTTACTCGCATTAAAATCGATTCGGCGGATTCTGCCAGTCACTTTAGATTTAATTGTAGTATGGATGTAGTGTGTATTTACCATTATGTAATTTCGACAGACTGAAGCATTTCCCTTGGCACCGGGACTGTTCCCATCTGCACCCAGAGCCACTTTAGATAAGGTGGAACTTTGCAAAACCACGTCTCTGCTCTTTTGTCCTACCGAAATCTGTATCCTGAGCCGAATAGAAGATGGATCTTCCTCCCTGTTCCGCTCTGCGGCCTCTTTCTGTAAACCTGACCTAGACCTATCGCACACCACAAGTCTTAAATGTTCTAAATGTTCGTTCTTGACCTGGCATCAAGCTTCTCATTTCACCGTATCAGGAGCTACTGTTCTCTTTTATCGCACCTGTCAGAGCTGCTTCACCAGTGCCCAGTCATGACCTTCCCCTTCTATGACCTTCCTTTTTATGGTGTTACTCCAACTATTTCTATTATCGGCCACTCGAAGAGCGTCGCAGACAGTCGACTCAAGTGTGGCATGGATTTGATCAGACCAACGCATGAGACAGCGGCTCCGCCGTCTTTTTCCCCTCAATCTTGCCAATTATCATGAGTTTTCCATACCATGGTTTCACGGTTTCCTCCTTTTTTTCTGGTAATGTGTCTGAAATATTCTAAGATGCGTTATTAGACAGATGGTAGAGAGCCTTGTTTGTATGTTTAGTTGAGCCAGAATGGATGAGTTGGTTCTGAAAGCAGTTTATGGAATTCAGAGCATTTTCCTCCAGCACCCTCGACGGCGTCGATACGTCTGCGGTCTGCAGACTTCAGAGTCCATGTCTCGGATGATTAAAGACAGATGAAGAATATGAGCACGTACACAAGTTTCCTCCTGGTTTTTAACGAAATCTTCCTGTCAAGCCAGGTTTTATGCATTTTGAGACATGGCGCTCTTAGTCATCCCAATTCTTCTACGTATATTTGGTTAACAGGAGCCGTTGTTCGTAAAGATCAAAGACAAATTTGCTAACCACTTCCAATTTTACCGCGCCAGTCAAAGGCAGAGTGTTGCTTCTGTCTATGACCATGTTTTTGGTTTCCCTTTATTAAATGAGAGGCCCAAGTTGTTGATCATTTGCTTCATTCTCTAAAGCAGTTCTTGCATCTCGATTTCATTTGCAGCCAGGAGAGTATTGTCATCTTTAATGCTAGCTATATACAATTGATCGCATTACATGTGTATACCTAAAGGCTAAAGTTTAGCTAAAACACTAAAACTTTATAGAAAACCTTAAACTTTTACGGATAATACTTTTTGAGTAGGTGCTAAAAAATTATCTTCGTACTTGAAAAATGATATTTAAAATTAAGGTAAGGGACAAGTTTTAGTGAAGCTATGACAATTATTATGTATCAATTCTTAACGTAAAGGACATGTTAAGAGCCCGGGTTACCCTCAAAATTCTCATACATACGTAATACCAAAATCATTTTGTCATACGAAAATATTTAACATGTTTGAGTTATTTTTCAGCTCCAAATAGTAATTACCTAGGTTCCTGAACAAAAATTAACTTCAAAATATTTTTACACTAAAAAAAAAAATTTTTGTGTATAATTTTTTTTTACTAAATTTACTACTAAATATTTAAACACTAAAAAATATAGTAAAACACTAAAAAATATATAAATAAATAGTAAATTTACTACAAAATATTTTAATACTAAAAAAACATTTTTTAGAGTTGAAATATTTTGTAGTAAATTTAATATTTATTTATATATTTTTTAGTATTTTACTCTATTTTTTAGTGTTTAAATATTTAGTAGTAAATTTAGTAAAAAAAAATTATACGCAAAAAAAAATTTTTTTAGTGTTTAAATATTTTGAAGTTAATTTTTGTACAGGAACCTAGGTACTTACTATTTTAAGCTGAAGAATAACTCAAACATGTTTAATATTTTCGTATGAGAAAATGATTTTGGTATTACGTATGTATGAGAATTTCGAGGGTAACCCGGGCTCTTAAGAGAATTGTACTAAGCTAAAGGTTAACGTAAGGGACTGAATTTTATTTTAAAAGCATTTACGTTATTTTTTTAACACGTTAAAATATTTATGTCCGTTAAATCAATTTTTTTAGGAAAAAACCTGTCTAGACTTTAAAAAATGTGTACTGTAAGGGACATTTTTTTAACGATAGAAGAATTTCAAGTATGCCAAACGATAGAGCTCGAAATTCAGAATTCAATTATATATAATTATAACTCATTTTCGCCAAAATGTCCCTTACGTTAAATGATATTTCCGGTGTCGATATGTGTACAAAATTTCATTACAATCGGTTCAGTAGTTTTGACGTGAAAGCGAGACAGACAGACAGACAGACAGACAGACAGACAGAGATACTTTCGCATTTATAATATTAGTATAGATTCCTTTGTTGAACTAGCTATGAAATATGTTATAAAACTTTAAAAGAAATACAGCGATACATACCAGGTCCACTTGGGTTATATCCAGGGCTTCCAGGACCGCTTGGGCCCGCTGGTCCTGCAGGACCTCCGGGGCCACCAGGACCACCTGGACCTCCGGGGCCACCTAAAACAAGACATTATGTAGCCTCTAGAACCCTTGTCCAGTATCAAACGAGAACCACTTAAGGCTTCATTAATTTTCAAACTAGTTTTATTAATTTTATTTAGATAAAATTATTACCTGGCGTTCCTGGAGCTCCAGGTTGTTGTGAACCACTGCCAGATGATGATGGACCAGACGGTTTAATTGGTCCAGATGGGCCAGATGGGCCAGACGGGCCAGAAGGTCCAGACGGGCCAGAAGGACCGTTCGGGCCGTTCGGACCTTTAGGACTAGTTTGTGATCCTGAAATTGCATAAGTGTACACAGATGTAATCCAGACTTATAGACTTTAAAAGTTTATATTTTACAGGGAATTGATAGTCAATAGACAGCAAAATATTTTTATTCACAAAAATGTGTATATTAAGTGAAACCCCTTAACAGAATACAACTCTAAGCAGCACGAAGAGTGTGACTTTTCAGCTACGTACAGGTCAGTTAACAAGAGCTGGCACGATCAACACATTTAAACATTGCGCTTGTGTAGTGTCTGTGAATAAGCGCGTCTCGTGACGTCGTACTGCATACGCATCATAAAAAGCCTGCCCGTCTCTCTCGCGCGCGGTCTATCTTATGAGCGTGAAGGGGACAGTTATTGTTTTTCTTATGCTACTGTTTATAAATACAGCGTGATGTTACAAGTCGGTAACGTGTGATCGGCGCGCGGCCAGCGTTCGGAACCGTATGATAATTATCGTCCACATACGTTAATTTTGTGCGTACGTACGATGTACGATAGCATATTATTATGAAGAGGCAATTGAAGGTACTGAGACCTGTCCCTCTCCACGTCCACTGGTTACAAGCAAGAAGAGGAGAATTAACCATCTGGAAGCGGAAGTCATACCAGAACTCGACCCAGGTAAGAAAACGACGAATGTAAAGGGCTGGCTAAATAAGATTGACCAGCTCGGAGATATGTATTCCTGGGACGAGAAAGATCGTATCTTCGTGATGCAAATTCGCCTTCGTGGTGCTGCGAGGGAGTGGTACGACGAATTGGAGGACTATACGGCCACGTGGTCACAGTGGAAGCAAAATCTCACGTGCGCCTTCCCACGCTCCACGGACTACGTCGATCAGCTGGAGGAAATGCTAGCGAGGGTTAAGAACAACGACGAAACCATGACGAGGTACTTCCATGAAAAGATGTCCTTGATCAAGAAGTGTGGGCTGAAGGGCGACGCGGCTACCTCGTGTCTTATTCGTGGGTTGCCCGTTGAATTACGACCAAATGCGAAGGCCTACAATTGCCAAACACCAGAACAGCTATATTTCGGGTTCCTATCATCGCTCGAAAACTACAAAGCCGTCGGTACACAAATGGCGGAACAAACGTCGAGCTGGCGTCGTGGGACCGTTTTGCCAAAAACTTGCTTCAACTGTCGCAAAACCGGCCACGAAGCCAGGGACTGCCGCATCACTCGCTGCCGGATCTGTCAACGCTTGGGTCACAGTTCCAGTGCCTGCTGGTATGCTGCAGGCGGCGCCCGAACTCCTGGAAATGCTGCGGGGGCGACGGACGACGCGCTCCGCCGGTACGCATCACAAGACCAGCACGGCAGTGTGCAGGTATGTAAGATAAATTATAACAGATACGAAATTCTATCAGATATTTATAAGAAAAAGATTATTGTCAACGGAGTAGCATTAGTAGGTTATATCGACACAGGAAGTAAAGTTAATATTCTAACGTTACAGACAGTTAAGCAATTGAAGTTAAATATTTTTAAATCAAACTTGATAATGAGAGGTTTTGGCGGTTTGTATATTACGTCACTAGGTAATGTAAAATTCACGATAAGTATAGATAACATCAGTGTATTAGTGAGGCTGAAGTGACCGATACGGATCTTAAGGATTTAAATATGATAATTGGTAGCCCTATATTAAAACATCCACGCTTAACACTCATTGCCAACTATAAATCTGTCATGTTAGTACCGAACATAAATAGCAATTTTCAAAGTACCCACTTTTTATCCGATATTAATTTGTGTTCTAACGATTTTATAGAAAGAATGCCTTTGTATTTAGTGAACGATCTTGAATTGCAGCCCGGGGATACCCGTTCAATTAACGTTTGTGTTACACATAAATTAGACAGTAGCAGTTTACTCGTGACGCGAACTATTATTTTCGACTTTGACAATGTATCGTATTATATACCGCAATCGAATTTTAAAATTCGGTGACTAAACATTACAAATAACTAATTTGGGCGATACTTGTATTCACTTTCAAAAGGGTAAATTACTCACAAGGGCTGACATTTTCGACGTAACCGATGTAATGTTGTTTTCGAATAGCCAAATTAGCAGTGATTTAAATACGGTTCAAACGAAACCAATAGATATTTCGGATATAAGGGTTGGGGATATTGGTGAATTTTATTGTAGTAGGTTACTGGATTTGTTGAACCAATATAATACGGCATTTGCGAGATGTAGTGAGCAGCTAGGATGCACTAGTTTATTAGAGTTGCGTATTCATACTAAAACGGACGTACCGGTACACAGAAAACCGTACTTATAGAATGTCGTACAAGGAGGCGGGTGTAGTCGAAGAAAAGATAAGTGAACTGATTACAGCGGGCATAACAAATAAATAATCAATTAGATCTGTGTGATATCAAAATAATATCTAATAAATAAATTAGATCTGTGTGAAACTACTAAAATAATATCTAATAAATAAATTAGATCTGTGTGAAACTTGTGAAATGTTTACCAGTTATCAGTAATAGTAACAGTAATATTTAATAAATAATTTAAAATAATGTCATACTTATAATAATAATAATCAGAATATATTTACAATATTTAATATTTAAAAATGTAAGAAGGTAATTGTTAAAACATAAAGCCATTGTTAATAATGAATAATCATGGGATGTATAAAAAGGGTTGTAACGGAAAAAGGGGTCTCTCTCTGCTTGTGGAAGCTGAACAATAAAGGCGATAATTCTGAAAGTGTATTTTTAAAATTCTACTGCTGCTACTGTTGCTGCTGACCTGACTCCTGTTTCACTTACGCTCTGGAGTTAAGGTTGGATTTGTTATGTTCAATTTTGGTGACATTGGTAACCCTGACGTGGTAACGATGATGAATGTAATTTGCATAGTAGCATATGCTTTCAGTTTTTAAAACAGCGCCTAAACCCCCAAACTTGTATCTATAAGGAATCCGGAGTTCTCTTAGTATCTTCGGAACCATAGTATACATTGGTGCAAAATCTTGCGATTTGGTAGCATATGCTTAGGATGCTTCTCATAAAACCAATGTCCGAAAGTTTTAAAGTAATGCTGTGTTGTCCAGGTGGAGTGGCTGACGACGGTGGTGCGGTCGGAGACGCCACTGGGGGACCTGGTGCGCCTCTACACCGATCTGCTGCTGTCTCTCGAGCCGTCGCCAATCAAGGTGAGATAACGAATACTCATTATTATCGTAAGGCTTACGTACCTACGTTAATGACCGCGCATTAGTTTAAGATCGCTCGGTGAAACTGGAGGGGGTAATAACATACAAAGCTATATATAGCTAGCTATATAGTTTTTGCTACCATCAGGTGGTGGTGGCGAACTACAAGCTGTGCCAGTCGCCGGAGGAGTGTCTGACGTTGCTGACGGATGTGCGCGCCGACATCGGCCACTTCGTCGCCGGCGTGCGCGCGCTCGTCGACGCGCCCCGACAGAACAAGGGTTAGTGTTGTTAGCGAACTACGAGCTGTGCCAGTCGCCGGAGGAGTGTCTGACGCTGCTGACGGACGTGCGCGCCGACATCGGCCACTTCGTCGCCGGCGTGCGCGCGCTCGTCGACGCGCGCAGACAGAACAAGGGTTAGTGTTTTTTTACTACTTTTTTTTTGAAGTGAAAACTTCTTTAGCGGCGTTGAGCACTTTTGTGGGATGGGTAAAAACTGTGAAACTCGCGTCAGATTCTCATGCTGATCGAAAAACCAAGGAAAAAACGTAGGACGGTTGGAGAGTAGTGTTGTAACATCGAAATCGGTTAATTGAACAATCGATTGTTTTTTTTCGATTGTCGATATTTTTTATCGATTGTAAGGGTTTCGTATAATTAAAAAAATCGATTTTTTTTAAATTATAATTATGGGCGTACAGCGAGTGGTTCTATGATTAGTAGTATATGTATTTTAATAGTGAATAGACATTACAGAATTTCAGAGCCTTAAAATTTGCCATTTCAGAGATTGTGGGTGCGAGCACGCTACGCGAGTTCGGTCGTGCGGCGTACGGGCCGCTGCGCGCGCTGCTGCCGCGGTACACCGACGCGCAGTCGCAGCTACTGCAGTCGCGCCTGCACAGCGCCCTTAGCGACCAGGTATTTGTTGTCTAAATAAAAGAATGTCTGGATTTGTTGTATAGACCTTAGGGAGAAAAAGGTGATGAAGATTTTTAAGTCACACAGCTGTTTTTAAAGCGGTTTAAAAACGTTGAGTATATTTTGTATACAGGATGATCTCGCAGAGTACTCGCGCGCGGTAGCGGCGACGGTGGAGCGCGCCGAGGGCTGGCTGAGCTCCACCCATAGCTGCGGCCGCAAGATCGCCGGCGCCGCGCTGTACCCGCACCACGCGCCCGCCCTACACGTGAGTACCGCGCGTGCCGCAGGGGGAGGGCCGGCTCAGCTCCGCCCAGTAGTAGTTGTAGTAGTAGTCAGGAAGACAGTACAGTATACGAACAGGAGGACCAACATCTCAAAACCGCTGAAAAGCTGGTTCGTTATATTCGTTTATATTTCTCTATATATTTTCTATAATTTGGGTTGGTTACTTTCGAGTCTATAGAGTATGTAATTTGTTCCTCAATATAATCATTATTCGTACATTCTTAATTGAATAATCTTATTTTGTTATTGTTAAAGTTTTAAAATACACAAACTTTGTCGAAAACATTCGTTTTTATTCCCGAATGGACAAAAGCCTCGTCTAAAAATAAATATTTTAACCCTTTCCTATATAAAGTAAGAAGTTTTCCAGCAGAGGCCATCGAATTTTTGCCTCCAAATAACATGCTTTTGCCATCAAATTAAGATTAGTCTTGATTTATACATTAATTAGAATGAGCAGTGGTCCGAAACTAGTATCAAAAGAAAATCTGAAAAACATGACGGGGCTACTTTAGAGAAAGCCAAAGAGTTCTTCCCGCATTAGTAACTGACGGGCTGCATAAATATAAATCTCTTGCTAACTCTACAATGATAATCTCATGTTCTAATCGAGTATGCAAAATAAGATATCGCCCTTATCCGATTCAGTGCGGATGACACGGGAGCCGTGTCATACATGTTTTCCACGTGTGGCGTATGACACGTGAGCCGTGACATTTGAAAAACGATTGTATCTCCCTCAAATTACACTTTAGAAGGTTCTACTCTGAACAAAATCATCTAAAATCATCTATTCTGACGTCGTATTTAGAGTCTATCCCGCCAAGATCACCCTGGAATATATTCAAGATATTTGTATGTACGAATAATATAAATCTATGGTAATATTACAAATGCGATATTTTGTCGTCTGTTTTGAATTAAGACAGCATATTTAACGTGATAGTGTACGACTCTCACACAAAACTGCAAATTCACATCGCATCGTAATGTCTACTAATATTATAAATGCGAAAGTGTGTCTGTCTATTACCTCTTCACGCCCAAACCGCTGAACTGATTTTGCTGAAATTTGGCATGGAGATACCTTGAGTCCCGGGAAAGGACATAGGATACTTTTTATCCCGGAAAAATGTACGGTTCCCGCGCGATAAACTAATTTTGGCAACTCAAGGTACCAAAAGCGCCCTCTAGTGTTCAATAGATGAACCTTCCAAATTCAAGGGGCGGCGCACACCGCCGCAGCGCCCCGCCCTGCCCCCCATAATAGTATTAGTAGTACAGTACTAGTAATAGTAGTACAGTACCTAGCACGTGTGTGTGCCAGGCGGGCGTGTACGTGAGCACGGCGGCGCCGCTGTGCAGCAGCACGTTGCGGGCGCACAGGTCGCCGCAGCGCGCGCCGGCTGCGTGCAGCGCGCTCAGCGCCGTCAGCACCTGCGCCGCCCACCGCCGCAGCGCCCCGCCCAACACTGCGCACGGACGGACCTACACACAAACACCACACAAATTATATTGGAACGAAGTTCCTTATCGCGAGTTGCGAAGGAGGAAAGGAGGCTAGACGGAAAAAATTGTAACGACACATTTTTATTAGTCCCTGCGCTGTAGGGGCAGAGGGCGTTGATAGTATTCCTTGGCGTCAACTAGATGACGTTTTTGAGAACAAACAGCGATATTTACCGGATGTTCAAATAATTTTATTACAATTCCACAAAAGTGTCGTTGTTTAGTATTCCTAGGCGTCAACTAGATGGCGTTTTTTTATAGCTTCGTTCCATCCGGGTGTGCCTTGACACCTCTCAAGTTTTTTTTTTTATAATAACAAAACTATCAGGAAAGTAGATTCATAGGCAAAAGACATAGACATACTCAGATTCTCAACCGGTGTCACTAAATGAGATGTCAATAATGAGTAACTTAGGCGATACGGTTAGCGCAATATATCTTTTAAAAGCTTAAAGCTATAAACAAAAAATTTTAATGAAAGTCAAAATTTATATCTCAACTAGCTGTCCCGGCAAACGTTGCTTTGCTGTAGTATAAAGTATTTCGCCCATATTATTTTATTGAAGTGACTAAATAAAGTATGTCGCCATGGCAACGTCGATCGCTATCCCGTCGCACAAACAATGATGGCTCTCTGATAAAAGGATTAACATTATTGATAAAAGGGATACCGATAACAATATCAATATTACTTTTAATCAAGCAATCTCTCGCGTGATAAAATTCAGGATCATGTTTGCACCAACCTTGGGTCCTTTGGGTCTAAACACACACGGCTGAATTACGCCGGCGTAATTTCCGTTGCGGAACGCGCTCGTAAGTGAGTATTTAAAATTCTCAGATGTAATGTGTGCGTTAATTCTTTGGAGTTAAGATTGGATTTGCTATGTACGGTTTTGATAATTCCGTCGCGTGTAGTGGGCCGCTTCATTTAATGTAAAAAATCAAAGGTCTGAAGTATATGATGAAGAACCCTCAGCTGGTCTCAGCTGTATTAGAGATATGATGATGCCCCCTCAGATCTGCAATAGTTGCATACCGTACGTTGCTGAACATGAGACGAAATGCATGTGTACATATGTGATAATAATAATAATTCCCACGCCGATTTTGGTGACGATGGCCGGTTTCATTGAAACCAGGCTGGTTACGCAGGAGTAATTTTATAGTGCCCAAGTGCGTGCGCAGTTCACAAGAGCAATCTCTTTTCCTTTACTCGCATAAATAATAGTCCTTGTTGACTACGGAACCCTAAAAAGTAATGAAATCTAGACAAAGTCGTACCAAGTCTGAGGTTCCTTTATTTTTATAAAGAAATCTCAGAAATATAATTAAATAATGAAAAATATAATTAAATAAATATTTTAAAAAATAAAATAAAAATGAAAATTTATGTTACAACAACGAAATGTAAATACATTCCGTGTGGCGTAAATGGTTGCGAAGCGTCTCACAATAAGTTATTGCACGGCAGCGGCAGTACAACACCGCCCGCAAACGGAAACATAAGTACAATCAATCACGTTCGCGCGTCTAACACCTACCTCAAAGTAGTGCCGGTTGAGATAAGTGGCCCAGTGGGCACCACCGCTACATACGCCTTGCTGGACGAGGGCTCTACATTGACCCTCGTCGAGCGTACGGTAGCGGACAGTGTAGCACCCAGGGGTCGTAGCCAGCTACTTAAGTTGGAAGGGGTAGGGGGTAATCATATTGACGACCCCGAAACGTGCAACATATCATTGTCAATCCGCGGCGCGTGTAGCCGAAACATAGAAAAAATGAGCGCAAGCACAATCGGTAATTTAAATCTTACGCCACAATCCGTGAGTAAAGACCTCGTTCGCCAGTGCAGCCACCTAGCGGAGTTAGAGGACGAACTTTGTTACGAGCAGGCTAAACCGACAATTCTTATCGGCCAAGATAACTGGCATTTAATTACGTCTCGACAATTACGCGTCGGAAATAAGGGCCAGCCAGTGGTCCTGCACGGTCACGACGCACGCTCGCGTAACAACATTCCGGCTGTTAATCACATTAGAAATTATTATAGATTAGAGCCGCGTGAACCCAAATCGGACCCGGACGAGCGCACGCTAGCTTCTCCAGAGAAAGCTTGCGAAAAGATGTACGGTTGCGATCGGCATGAGTCCGACTTATTGAAGCCGGATGATAAAAAACAGGCTCTCGGCCGTCTTTACGACTCGGATAACAACACGAACAATTGTCGGAAGTCGTTCGACGATATAGTTAAGAACAAGCGAACATTCGACGCCGCGCACAAGTTTAATTTAGGTGCATCAATAAAGTTATGCAACCGGGCGTCAGACGTACCCAGAGCTATCGACAACGCCGTTAAACGTAAAAATAAATGGTTCCCGGAACCAGATCTCGTAATAGACGTTCACGCGATGAGATCACGCAAAAAACGAGTCGCTAATATGCCCCCCTCAGGGATTGAAACAAAAATTGCAAGGCGTCATACCCGCGTCCATGGCTCCGAAGCCAGAAATCGCGTACGGGAAAAACGGTTTTCTAATCACAATTATTTAGTGCGCGTTGCTGCCTCCGATCGGTCCTCAGCTGAGGAATTCAAAGCCATGAAGCTCATAGAGAAAGTGAAAACAGAACCCGCTTCATACCAAGGGAAGACAGCAGCAGCTGCTCGAGACGATGAGAACTCGCGGAAAACCTTCACTCCTGAAAGACGATCGACGATCAGGAGAAAGACGCTCCCCAGAACTCCAAGCATGTTAGTTGCTGCGTTCACGCGCCCACCAAGGTCACCTCCCGACAAGCGTTGTGAACGTTATAACCAGAGGCAGAATACGAGGCCTTTACGAGACGTAAGAGTCCCTCCTAGAGACAAGAAGCCCCCCGATGAGGTGCTGCATACACTGCTGAAAACCAAGTACGTCATAAATACGAGACCGTTAACCCCAGTAAATCCCGACCTAAACGATGAATCGCTGACCCCAAACCACTTTCTGATTGGGAGGTCAAGCGGGATGATACCTTTCGGCTCGTACAAAGACTATACAGCAGACAGTCGCTCGTGGAAAGCTGCACAGAAGTTGGCCGAAGCGTTCTGGGCTCGATGGGTACATGAGTACAAACCCCAATTGATGCCTCGGCTCGGCAACCAGCAGCACAGCAACCTTAACCCCGGAGACATTGTATTAATATGCGACGGAACGATGCCCCGAGGAGTATGGCCCAGAGGAGAAATAGTGAAAACTTTCCCAGGCCCAGACGGACGAGTTAGAGTAGCGGAAGTCAGAACAGCCGCCGGACTGATTCGTCGCCCAGCCTCTCGTCTGATCCTCCTCAGCCGGGAATAAAACGTTTCGGTGCTTGCGCACGAGGGGGAGACTGTAAATAATAGCTTAGGTTTTATTCCCTTTTATTATACATTTTTACATTTGAATAATTTCCTATTAGAATAAGTTATATTGTTGTCTCATTTTTGTATCATTGCTGTCCCTTTCGCACAGAAATGTAGTGTGTTTCACACAATTGATGTTGTTGTCCCTTTCTAGCATAAGTATAGTGTGTCTCACTCTAATATTGTTGTTGTCTCTTTCGTTTTACACATTTATTTACGTTTTTGTTATTAATTAGTCTTATAAGAATGCCTATTTACTATTGCACTAGCTTATAAGAATATCTGTAATTTTTCAATAAACGAACTGCACATACCCGACAACAACTGATAGAACCTCACAGGTTCTAACAGTACAAAATTTACATAAAACCACGCGCTTTCTCAGTGCGAAAACACTCGCAACTCGAACACCACAGAAGCAAGTCGAATCCCTGGTGGACCGATTCTCGACCGCGGCTGCAGTATCAAAATTCACCTGGTGTTTCTCTTCTCCTCGTACCCTACTTCCTCGGGACTCCATCCTCAAAAAGTTACAGTCCACTCAGCTCTACTCCAAATTGACGACATAGGCCCTGCTGAGTTGTCGTGTCGTCAATAACTCCTTTATTTAATCATTATTGAGGACTCTGTAACACGTTCGAGAGACCGGTTTACGAGGACCGGAATTTGAACATTTGTAATTTTAGGAAAATTACCTTCGAATCCATCTTTCATGGAATTCTAATCTCAACACTTCCACTCTCACTGGAATATCCTGGCCACTCTCACTGGAATATCCTGGCCAAGTAAATTTTGTACCGGTTTTTTTTAACAATGTCGCTTTCAGACACATTTTCAATTGTTTAAAACTACTATGAGCATAATATAATAGGCCATTGACCTTTTGTCCAGTGTTGCCAACTGCTAGCCTTGCCGAGTAGCTAGATTATTGTTCAAAAGTTGCTAGATTGCCAGTTTTCGTTCCCCCAATAAGTTGCTAGAAGTAGCTAAATGTAACGGACACTGTTTTGCCAACTGATACCTCTACCAAGTGGCTAGATTGCTCCTAAAAAGTTGCTAGATTTCCAGTTTTTGGCGCTAGAGTAATCAGTAGATAGGATCTTTTAGTTGGTGACAAAAAAATAACCGGCCAAGTGCAAGTCGGACTCGCGCACGAAGGTTTCCGTACCGCTATAGAGCGAAAGTAGGCAAAAATTGTGTTTTTTGTATGGGAGCTTAAAGTTTTATTTTTTTATTTTTATTGTATTATTTATTATGAAAGTACAAATAAAATTAAGGATTTTGTGCAAAGTTCAAGTGCCTACCTGGTGCCTTTATTGACTACAAGCAAAAAAGGCCAAAAAAATACGTCTGTTGTATGGGAAATTAAACTTTATTTTATTTTTAGTATTGGTTGATAAAGCGGCAACAGAAATACACAATCTGTGAAAATTTTAGAAGTCTAGCTATAGCGGTTTTTGAGACACAACCTGAAGACCGACAAACAGACGGACAGACATCGAAGTCTCCGTAATACCGTCCCGTTTTTACCCTAAAAAAGATATATTTTTACATTCTTTCCTTCGATTCTCGGTAAATACTTTACGAATCTCGAAAGATGAAAAGTAGCTAGAAAAGTAGTAGCTGCCTGATACCGAAAAATAGCTAGATCTAGCTACAAAGTAGCTAAGTTGGCAACACTGCTTTTGTCCGGACCCGCAACTCGGTTTTTAAACGGACACTATTGGACTTATTAGTTACATACCTAGATTGGTAGCTTCAATCATAGACAACACAATATACATTGTACGTTATATATAATTATGCTCCAATAACATTTGCAATAACTTTTAAATTGAACAATCTAAATTCTAACCTGTTGTGTTGAAGATCTTCGGGTTCATTCACGAGTTTTAATATTAATGAAAACACAACATAATGAAACACCACTTTCTATGCACTCATTCCACTTCAATATTATGGTATTATTATCAACGAAATGCACACCCAATTCTAAAATAATTCATTATTAGGTGCCTTAATGTCGGTAGTTCGAAACTACTAAATATCATCAAAACAAATTTTAGGGTTAACAGCTTCATAGAAGTTTATACAATTTGGTAGAACTACTAATAATTTGGTAAAACTATTTTCTACTAATTCAGAAGTCTTAATTTTTTATCATTAATAATAACATTATTATTCTCGCTGCCGGTATCAATAACCATGTTTACAGGTTGACAATGCAGAAATAGCCAATACATTCATATTTCAAAGTTTAAACATATTGGATGAATGTTAGTTTTTGTGGTAACAATAATTTTTGTTCACCGTCTCCACGTTGAACGTTCTTTAGGAGCTAACCTTTTAAAGCTGGCA
>HG995364.1:4509747-4541931 GCA_905333045.1 Lysandra bellargus
GTCTGCGGTTCTCGATCGTCTGTCTGACAGCAGCTGTCTCTAGTGACATGTGTCACCAGAGAATATTACAACTACCCTCCTATTATTATATATGAATACCGTTGTTTACCTTTGTTACCTACAAGTTCGCGCGATTCGCGACATGAGTCCTGGGATAGGACATAGGATACTTTTCATCCCGTAAAATGTACGGTTCCCGCGCGATAAACAAATTTTGGCGCAACGGAGTTGCGGGCATCATCTAGTCTTTTATACTTACCAAAACAACATATTTTAAGATAATATAATGTAACAATCATAATAATATTAACCACGCCATCTGGTGTAACTCATAAAACCAGATTTGTAGGCGGGACTTGGCATCCCTACCAACCTCTACTTTCATAGAGGCTGGGTGGGGGAACTCTATATAAGGTCGACATCGCATTCAAACGGCACTCTTCGATCAGGTCTCTTGGCTAGTGGAACCTATGCCGGATAGTTGAGTGAAGTGTTATATTGTGAAATAGGAATAAAGTGGATTGGAAAATATATCTTGTTTTACTTGATATTACATATCAGAAGTGGCATACGATAACAAGGTACGTAACGTATTTTTTTTTTTTCTTTTTTTCTCTTTCTTTTTCTCTCTTCCTTTTCTAGATTTAATTGTTATAACATACTTTTATTACTTTTTATATTTAAAGTACAATCAAAATATAGTAATAGTTATTTAAATATTACATTTACAGAGATAATAATCGAATAGATAATATATTTTCAATTATTGTTTTATCACTTCCGGTCACTGATTAAAATAAATTCTTATTTTAGATACTATTACAGCTCTGAGTAATGATTAATTTATGTATTTAAATTATTTTAAAATTGTTTACCTTACTGTTATCGTACCACACCCACAATAAGGATGATGACAAGGTCAAAGACTCCCTCCACAGAGGTTTACCGACTAAAACCCCCCCCATGCCCTCGTCAACGCTACACGCGGAGGAACGCGGGATCGAAAACGCGCCGCGTCCTCCGCAGCGCTTGCCGCTTCCGGCACCGCATCACTGCAGCGGCCTATGCCGCCGCCAGCCTTCACCGAGAGGCTCCCTGGCATCGGGGGAGCCTTTCTCCTCGAGGCCCTATATTCTGGGCGGTGATCCCCCGATCAGCCGTCCACAGGCTTAGGCTTCTACCTCCATAGCGGGGGCGACTTCCACTCGCCCCGGCCTTATCAGCTCCAGGCCGCTTACGCGGCTGAGCCTTAGAAGGAGCCTTGCGCTTCTTCCTCGTGCCGGGCGGCTTGCTGGCTGCTGTGATACAGCCGTTAGCCCCCAGCACGTGGTTGCTCTCTTTGCCGAGCTCGGCGCAGAAAAAGCAGCTGGGCTTCTCCACGCAGTCGGCAGCCTTGTGCCCCGGCTTACCGCAGCGGAAGCAATTCCTGCTACGGTCTACCGGGGACTGGCAGTTCGACGCCAAGTGGCCGACGTCAAGACATCGGTAGCACCGCGTTGGCCTCGCGGCCAGCAGCACCACCTTCGTCATGACCCAGCCTACCTGCAGCCGCCCAGAAGCCACCAGCTTCTTGGCAGCAGCCGTGGGGACGTGGAGCCACAAACTCCGAGCACCCCTAGGACCCACCGTAATTCTGCCCGACCGGATGTCGGTGGCCGGGCAACCGCCTGCTTTTGCCGCCGCCTTGGTGACATCGGCGGCGGTCGCTGCGTCGTCCATGCCGGAGACTAGCAATTCGGCTCTATTGACAGGGCGGTCGATTCTAACGACGTCCCTGTCAAGGACGTCCCTCATCCTGTTGGCGAGGGCGTCCGCCTTCTTCTGGGCGTCCTCTCCGACTATCTCGAGTATTCGGGCACCCGTCCTCGCTAGCCGGAATCGAACCTTGTTTCCCTGGCAGATTCCTACCTCTGCAAGGTCGATCCGGCTCTTCGCATCTTCTAAGATAGAAGCGTACGTCACGCGCTGGTCCACCCCCTTCTCCAACGTGAGAGTGATGGCGGCTGATTTGAGCGGACGTAGCTTCCTCTTCTTCTTCTTCTTCGGGGCGGCTGTAGATGGTGTAGCCGCCCCCTTCTTCTTCTTACCCTTCGGACCCACCGTGGTCCAAGGGGTCTCTGTACGGGGGGAGCTGGTGTTCACTCCCCCTTGCGCCGCCTCCTGAGCGGCCATTGACAGCCGCTTCTTCTTTTTTTTACGGGCCTTTTTGCCCTTGGGCGGCGTCGACGCGGCAGGGGCCTCTTGTGGGGCAGCTGCTGCCACAGGTGGCTGAGCCTTCTTCGCCTTCGCCTTCCCGTCCGACGCCAGCGGTGGCCTCCGCCTCGGCTCCGGCAGAAGTCGGTCCTCCAGTCCGGCGAGCCTGGCGTTGAGCATATTGCCGAAGGTCTCCACGTTCGCACGGGAGACCTCGGCCAATAGCTCGCGCAGGCTTCCATCTCCAGCAGGCTGCGAGCCTTGTTTGCGCATCTCGTCCAGCTCCTGGCGTAGAACCGCCACTTGCTTTTCGAGACGCGCGTTCCGGGCCTCGAGCCTCTGTATCTCTTCTGATGAGGAGCGACTCCTCATCTCGTCGAAGACCATTGCGATGGTCGACACCGACTCCCTCAGGTACTTCTGGAAGGTTCCCTTAAGGTTGGCGGAATTCTTGCCGACCATCTCAATGGTCTCAAACGCCTGCTCCACAGTTTTGGCCAAGTCAGCGCCCGCCGTCTCCAACGCCTCTTCTCGCGCAGGAGATGAAGCGGGGAGCGCGGCGAGGGCGGAACTCGTGTCCTTCCACGTCCTCCTAGCCCTTTGCGCTGCTTCGGCAACCTCTTCTTCGGCTTCTAGCCTGAGGGCCTCCTCCTTCTGCCTGTACTTGGTCTGCGCCTTAGCGTAGCCGACGTACCGGCCGGTTGTTGGTGGCCGTCCACGTCCCCTTTTAGGTTTAGGTGCCGTCTCCTTACTAGTAGACGGCCCTGCTTCGTCTTCCGCCAGTAGTCGCCCCTTAATAGGCGTCCTCCGTCCGGTAGGTGCGGGCCGTCCCACGTCGTCCAGCGACATATTGCTGCCGGACGAGTAGGAGATCTCTCTGTCAAAGCCGGTGCGGCGAAAGCGGGATGGGAGGCCGGCAAGCACCTCATCCAGCCGACGCACCGATTCCCTTAATGCAGGATCCGTATCCTCTGTGGACAACGTCACTTCCTCAGATGAACAATCCCTAGCCGGCGCGGTTAGGTGCGCCGGCTTGGGATCCACGCGCTTTTTAGCGCCACCCTTCTTCTTCACCGCCTTAGCGGCCCCCTCGTCCTTCCTCGCAGAAAGTGGCCCCTCCGTATACGCGGACCGCCCGTCACCCGAAGGCGACGTATGGGATTCTCCGGCCCCATCGGGACCGGGACCCACCCGGAGATTATTTTCTTTGCTGCGACCTTCCATCATACAAAACTCCGACACCCCGGGTCGCGGGCCCTTTCGTCACACTGTGGGCGCAGCCAAGCACACACACACTCACACACGCATACCGGCGTTCAGCCACCCCCCCCGTGTCCCCGTGAAAAAACTCACGACGGTACGGGGGAGGTGCCCAGGGACACGACGTGGACGGACCGGTATCGCCCCCTAGTCATCAAGCCTAGTGAAAATTATTTATTGATTTTTATTTATATTGCAATGGAATTATAGATAAATGAAAAATGAATTATTATTGAGAATTTTATGATATAGATAGATATTATTGAGATTTTTTTTATTGTTTTACTATTTTTTTTATTTTTTTTTATCATAATATTGGAATTTGGAATCTCTATTAATAACAATGAATTATGGATTTAAAAGCTTTTATATCTTTCGAATGCAATAATTTGAGTCTTAAAAATTATTCCGTTTTAACTTTTTATTATGTAATATTATATTATTTTATAAATCATGTAAAAAGAAAAAAAAACGACTACAGGTATTATATAAAATGATAAACGAATTGTTTTTTTCTCCCTTATCATAATAATACAATAATTTGAGTTTCTGGGATAATAATTCGAAATGGACATGGATAAAAGTCAGGAACATTCAACTGGATCCAAAAGTCCAATTTTGCAAAGAATACCCATAGCTGATAGAGGTCGTACCCGATCGACAAGTGTTGATCGTACAAGGAAACGTCGCACACGTAGCCGCAGTTTATCGAATGAAAGACTGCGAGAGTTACTAATTTATAGACAGCAAATGTATAATTTAGAAAAACAATTAAATAATGAACGCCGAGAGCGTGAGTTACAAGAATCGGAGCTGCGTGACTGGAGGCGACGATACCATGATCGCTATCGAAGCATTGATCGTACGAGTTCTGAACGTGATATGGCTTGTGAGAAGTATATGAGCCCTGGACGGGACAGGAGCCCTCTAAGGGACAGGAGCCCTCTAAGGGACAGGAGCCCTCTAAGGGACAGGAGCCCTCTAAGGGACAGGAGCCCTCTAAGGGACAGGAGCCCTCTAAGGGACAGGAGCCCTCTAAGGGACAGGAGCCCTCTAAGGGACAGGAGCCCTCGAAGGGACAGGAGCCCTCGAAGGGACAGGAGCCCTCGAAGGGACAGGAGCCTTCGAAGGGACAGGAGCCTTCGAAGGGACAAGAGCCCTCGAAGGGACAGGAGCCCTCGAAGGGACAGGAGCCCTCGAAGGAACAGGAGCCCTCGAAGGGACAGGAGCCCTCGAAGGGACAGGAGCCCTCGAAGGGACAGGAGCCCTCGAAGGGACAGGAGCCCTCGAAGGGACAGGAGCCCTCGAAGGGACAGGAGCCCTCGAAGGGACAGGAGCCCTCGAAGGGACAGGAGCCCTCGAAGGGACAGGAGCCCTCGAAGGGACAGGAGCCCTCGAAGGGACAGGAGCCCTCGAAGGGACAGGAGCCCTCGAAGGGACAGGAGCCCTCGAAGGGACAGGAGCCCTCGAAGGGACAGGAGCCCTCGAAGGGACAGGAGCCCTCGAAGGGACAGGAGCCCTCGAAGGGACAGGAGCCCTCGAAGGGACACGAGCTCTGGAAGGGACACGAGCTCTGGAAGGAACAAGAGCTTTGGATGGAACACGAGCCCTAGAAGATACAGGAGCATTGAGGGCCAAAGCCGGAGCCTTGGAAGGGACAAGAGTCGGAGCCCCGATAAGGACATGTTACTGAGCCCTAGACGGAAAACGTATAGGGCTGTTGAGAAGGACAGGAGGAATTCTAAAAGAAACAGCTGCTGGCCTGGTGAGTCAACATCTTCATTCTTTAAAGACTTTTTAGATGTAATTAAAAATACAAATTGTAATGAGCGCACTAGTTTTCCTAATCTAAATAATGTCTTGCCAGAATTCGATCCAATGTGTAGAGAGCAACCGATTACTACTTGGCTTGGTAAGGTTGATGAATGTGCCGATATATATGGGTGGGATGACCGCCAGACTATTCATTATGCCTTGCCAAAGCTGAGTGGTCACGCCAAGCTTTGGTATCAAAGATTACCTTCTCTTAAGAGATCATGGTGTGAGTGGAAGATTTTGTTAAAGGAATCCTTTCCGGATACCGAAAATTATGCAGAGTTATTGACAGAGATGCTCGCCAAGAGAGCTCGATTTGGAGATTCACTTGAATTATATTATTATTCTAAAATTAATTTATTGAATCGCTGCAAAATTTTCGGTAAGGAAGCAATAGATTGTTTAGTTCACGGTATTGATGATAAAGGTGTAAGGGTAGGGGCTCAAGCTGCGAATTTTGTCAAACCAGAACAGGTATTAAATTTCTTTAAAACTTTTAAATTTCAAATTAAAGACAATAGTGTAGATAACAAGAAGGAAAAGAGGTTTAATAGTAATAATTTATTTCAAACTCGATTGACAAATAAACAAAACGATTTCTCTGTTAAACCAAAACAAAGTCAGCAGTTTGATTCTGTAATTTGTTTTAACTGCAAAGAGAAAGGCCATCCTTGCTCTAAATGTCCAAAGCCTATCGTCCAGTGTTCTTACTGTCGTTTGATTGGTCATGCTCTCCCGGATTGTCCAAAGAAAAGATTAATGAAGCCTGAATCTGAAAAAAATAAAAATGTTTTAAAAGTTAATGTAAATGAAAGTCCATATGATGCAAATCCAATAAATTCTGAACTCGTAAGTTTGTGTGATAACGATAAAATACTAGATAATTCTTCCCATAAATATAAAATAATAGTCAAGATAAATGGACAGCCAACGGCTTGCCAAGTAGATTTAGGTAGCGAAGCCACGTTAATACGTAAATCGGATGCAACAAAATTGGGTCTAACTTGGTTAACCGTTGACAGTCCATTATTACGTGGTCTAGGAAATGTACCTTACTTACCATTAGGAAAACTAAAATTGATGATCGAGGTTCAAGGCGTAATTGAAAAAGATGTTGATTCCTTAGTTGTGGATGACCATTTAATTAATAGCCCAGTTCTTTTAGGACATACCTTTACCGAGCGTCCGAGTATACGCATTGTGAAAACAGCTACAGACTTGCAATTCGAAAAAGTAAAATTCAACACTAGAAAAGAATTAAAGTGTCAAAGTGACTTTAAAATATGTGTCGGAGAAATGAAAACAATCAGAGTTTACACAGATGATGATGTTAGTGGTAATGTGTATGTCGGTGGCTCGGTAAGGGGATGCTCAGGGAGGGAATATTATCTGTTACCAGGAGAGTACGAGATTCACTCGGGCTCGTGTTTATTGTTAGTACAAAATTTGGGTACAAAACCTCTTATTTTTTCGAAAAACTCGTTAATTACACGAGCTAGGTATTTAGGTGAATTAAAACAAATTTTGACTATAACCAAAGACATTCGAACGGTTACTGAGGATTTAGATATTTCATGCGGGGAATTCTTAACTAACGATGAGAAACAAAAGTTAAATAACGTTTTGGAAAAGTTTAAAAGTTGCTTCTCTACTGGTGTTCATGATTTAGGGTACACTACAGAAGCTGAAATGATTATTCAGCTTAAGGACACTGAACCAGTAGTATACCGACCTTATAGAATGTCACATTCAGAAAGGGAACTAGTTAAAGGAATGGTGAATGATTTGGTTGAGAGCGGGATAGTTCGCGAGTCAAGTTCACCATATGCAAGTCCGATTGTTTTAGTAAATAAAAAGTCCGGTGAAAAACGACTCTGTGTGGACTATCGCGCTCTTAATCGGAAAACTAAAAGGGATCATTACCTTCTTCCCCGAATAGAGGACTTACTTGATCAATTGTCAGGACAGATGATTTTCACAACACTAGATTTGGCATCAGGTTATCATCAAATCCCGATTGCAGAAGAGTCCATAGAAAAGACCGCATTTGTCACGCCTGATGGGCAATACGAATATGTTCGTATGCCCTTTGGTTTGGCAAATGCGCCTGCAGTATTTCAACGTCTCATGCATAAGGTACTGTCTAGCGCTAAATATGTGGTTATATACATGGATGATGTACTGATTCCAGCGGCTTCTGTTGAGGAAGGTCTAGCTCGTTTAGAAGAAGTACTAACATTGCTACAAAAAAGTGGTTTGACTCTTAAAATGAGTAAATGTAATTTTTTTCAAAATCATATAGAGTTTTTAGGATACGAAATCGATAAAAATGGTATCAAACCCGGTTTTCAAAAAATACAGGCTGTATCCAAATTTCCGTCTCCAAATAATCAACATGATGTTAGAAGATTCTTAGGTTTGGCTAGCTTCTTTAGAAGATTTGTCAAAGATTTTGCGATTATAGCTCGACCCTTGACAAGTCTTTTAAAGAAGGATGCCGGTTGGAAATGGACATCAGCGCAACAAGACGCTTTTGAAACCTTAAAAAATAAATTGACAGAAAGACCAATTCTTACCTTATATAATCATAAAGCCGAAACACAATTGCACACGGACGCTAGTAAGGTTGGAGTAGCAGGTATATTAATGCAACGATTAGGTTCAGATCCTTGGAAAGTAGTAGCATATTATAGCAGACAGACTACGATTGACGAGCAAAAATTACACTCCTTTGAACTCGAGACCTTAGCTGTAGTTAGTTCATTGAGCAAATTTAGAGTGTATCTGGTCGGTATCAAGTTCACAATTGTTACAGACTGTAACGCCTTACGCTCTACTTTCACTAAGCGAGATTTAGTACCTCGCATTTCCCGATGGTGGATACAATTTTTGGAATACGATTGTGAAATTGAATACCGACCTGGCGAAAGAATGGCTCATGTAGACGCCCTCAGTAGAAATCCGGTACCCTCAAATGTAGAACATCCACACACATTAGACATTTTGTCCATTAATACAGAAGATTGGATTGCGACAGTTCAATCTGGGGATTCCGAAATTAGACTAATTAAAGAAGTTTTAGAAGATCCCTCGACTAGTAAAATAGCTAAAATATATAAAGAATATAAAATAAAGAATAATAAAGTTTTTCGCGTGATAGATGACAAAACAATACGATGGGTTGTCCCAAGAAGTGTTCGTTGGACGTTACTAAAAGCTAATCATGATGACGTAGGACATTTTGCATTTGAGAAGACGCTACAGCGTCTTCGTGCATATTACTGGTTCCCAAAAATGCGACGATTCACCAAGAAATACGTGTCTGCGTGCCTAGAATGTGCGCATCATAAGCTTCCATCTGGAGCAAAAGAAGGGGAGCTTCATCCAATCCCTAAAGTAGAAATCCCGTTTCATACGGTACATGCTGATCACTTAGGTCCTTTTGTACGTAGTAAACATAAAAACACATATTTGCTGGTGATTGTTGATTCCTTTACTAAGTATGTAAATCTAACCCCAGTACGTAGCACAAAAACTAAAGCGACTATTAAAGTATTCAAGACTTTCTTTAGCTATTTCGGAACCCCTACTCGCTTGATAACAGATCGAGGCACTAGTTTTACAAGTAAGAAATTTAAGTCATTTATGCAAAAATCGGGGATTAAACATATATTAAACTCGGTAGCTACACCACGAGCTAATGGCCAGGTAGAACGTTACAATCGAACGATTCTCTCATCGCTTAGCACAATGTCTCATGGAAAAAGTCCCGATAGATGGGATGAATTTGTTCAGGATGTTCAAATAGGTATAAACTCTGCTGTACATGACATCACAAAGAAATCACCATCAGAATTATTATTTGGTAAACAAATTAATAGTGCATCACAAGGCGTATTAAATGAAGTAGTAGAAGATATAGTAAATAGTTCGGTTGATGTCAATTTGAAACATATAAGGGATCAAGCTGGGGAATTAATTAAAGAAAATCAAAAGCTTAATAAAGAAAGATATGATAAAAATAGAAAGAAAAGTACTCAATACAAAGAAGGAGATCTTGTTAGGGTAATAAGAACTATAGTAGGTAATCCTGGGCAATCTAAGAAACTCGAACCCAAATGTCAAGGTCCCTTTAGGATTAAAAAGCTGTTGCCTAATGACCGATTTGTTATTGAAGATACGCCATTAACTAAGAAGAATGGTAAACGTTACGAAGGAATAGTCTCTATAGATAAAATATTCCCTTGGCTTAGTTTTGATAATAGTCCTGAAAGTGATTCCTCTAGTAATGATTCCTCAGATGACAAGTAATTACTTTGTTTAAAGACTGGCGAGAGGTTATTTTGATTAAAAAAAAATGATGTTGACTAGAGAAATTTATTATTCATGTTATTCTAATTTAATTATTGAACATCGCAACTCAATCAAATGAATGCAATTATTATTTATTAACTTGCTGATTGTTTACTATTTATTTACATGTTATTTTAAGTCACTATAATAATTAAATAATTATAACTAATAAAATAGGTGTTCACATTGATGATTTTGTATGAAATGTGTAATAAGTATGAATTATTATGATGTCATAATAATTTTGTGAACTTTAATTTCTTTATTTTGATTACTTTTAATTAATATTGATATTTATTAGTTATTTAAGAATTACTATTGTAAACGAGAGGACTCGTTTGAATCGGATGGCCGACTGTAACAATCATAATAATATTAACCACGCCATCTGGTGTAACTCATAAAACCAGATTTGTAGGCGGGACTTGGCATCCCTACCAACCTCTACTTTCATAGAGGCTGGGTGGGGGAACTCTATATAAGGTCGACATCGCATTCAAACGGCACTCTTCGATCAGGTCTCTTGGCTAGTGGAACCTATGCCGGATAGTTGAGTGAAGTGTTATATTGTGAAATAGGAATAAAGTGGATTGGAAAATATATCTTGTTTTACTTGATATTACAATAATATGTATAATCTTAAAGTATAATCTTAAAATAATATGTTTTTATGATAGTACATCATCTTATATAAGTATAAAATTCACGTGTCACAATGTTAGTCCACGAACTCCTCAGAAATGGTTTTACTGATTTTTACCAAATTTTATATGCATATTCAGTAGGTCTGAGAATCGGCTACTGGATACTTTATATATTGATAAGTGCATTTTTTTGAATAAATAATAGTAAATTTGTGGCGACTCCGTCGCAAAATACCATATATTAATAATATGTTGGCAACACTGCCAGGCTTAGCGTCGCTGCTGTGTCTGTGGCCTAGGACTGTTGAGATTTTTCCATACGAAAAGTAATGTTTGTACTTTGGAAAATTGTGAATTTGTGAAGTACTAGATAGAACCATGTGACTTGTGCTCAATTTGCTTGTGCTGAAGTGCTTTTTACCCAACGACCCCCAAATTGGTGACCCTCGACAGAACACGCCTCCATCATCATCACTCCCCGCCCCTCCGCACCGCGCCAGCCAGCATCGCCTCATCGGGTACCTCGTCCACTAGCCGCAATATACCGCGGCCTGGGCGACTCCGCATCGGCGTCATCGGGCTTTCTCACTACGCCAACCGACCAGCAAGCAGAGCACATCTCTCCTGGTCAGCACGTAGCATCGGCCCCGCACGGCAGCTATCCGACTCACTGGATCCCGTGCAGCAGCTTCACAGTTCCGACTCACTGGGACTCACTGCAACAGTTCCGACTCACTGGAACTCACTGGCACTGGCGACTCAAGCGACAAGACTTCAAGATTCGACCACCGGTCTTCGGGGAGGAGTGATGTGGCGGTACCCACGATTCGCCTAACATTCCTGCATCGCGCTATCGAAGTTTTCTGAGCGCGTCGGTATATATACAATAGCTGAAATGTATCACGTGGGCTTCGGCCTGACCGAGCATACCACCTCGCTCGGTCGGAAGATCTTCCTTTGGCCTCCACGCACATTCCCACAAATTATTACAACCTGAGACTGACGGCGACCATTGTTTGTGCGACGGGATAGCGATCGACGTTGCCATGGCGACATACTTATTTAGTCACTTCAATAAAATAATATGGGCGAAATACTTGCTAGTATAATATACAATATTATACTCTATTTTGCCCGCGACTTCGTAAAAACTTATGTAGCGCAGGTACATACATTTTCCTTTTATTTACATCGAATCAGCAAGTAAAATATAGAAGTTAACTTACAGGCAGACAACACAATTATACAGAATGTAACAGAACTAAGTGATAATACTTTAGGGATGTATGGAGCCCCCTATATAGAATTCGCTGTGAAAGTAGCAGTGCTGAAAGAATAACTTAATACTTTTGTATGGAGCTTTATACTTATGTATGGAGCCCCCTATATAGAGTTCGCTGTGAAAGTAGCAGTGCTGAAAGAGTAACTTTATACTTTTGTATGGGCATTTGATTTCAAACATCTACATTAGCGGTCCCTCGCCTACATTAGCGGATAGTAACTTTTAGTACTAAACATTGGTTTAGTACTAAAAGTTATCTATCGATTGATTTTTTTTAAGAAATTTTTGACTATTTTAATTATAAAAACAATCTGAACTTAGAATACACTAATGTTTTAATAATTATTTTCTTTCAAGTTAAAATTTAAATATCTTTGCGCGCTTCACTTCTTAGTTTCGACTTTGACTTAAAAAGAAAAAAAAAAAAAAAAGAGGGTGAACTGTCACTGGTGACATTTTTCTGCTTTTCAAAATCTGAAAGATGTATAGGGAGTTTTGGCGGGCATGTGAAAGAGTGCTGTTGTGTTTTTGTATTATTTTCCTAAAATTGTGTTAGCTGGGTTTTTAATGTGTAATATTGGTAGAATATTAACCATTAGATATTCGTGTTCATGCACAAGTGTAGGAAAGTGATGTAATATCCAGAAACGTGCTATTTTGTGTTCCCTCCAAAACTCCATCGAAAGTTTCAGTAAAGCGTCTACCACTTTACTGAATCGACCGACTTGACTCCTTGACTGTATTGACTTTTACTTAGACTTTGACTAGACTTTAGACCTGACGATACATGAAAACGATGATGAAAATTATAATAGGAGGAATATGGTTTTCCCGCCATATTCCTTACCTTTTTACCTTGTCTGTGGCACAACATACACATCCTTTGTGTCAAGTTGCCAAAAAAGAAGAAAAAAAAAAAAAAAAGATGTATAGGATTATTTCGCGTCCGCTTTTTTCCCAATATCGTTTGTGTGGAGTGTTTAATTAATTGTGTGTATATTTAGTTTTCTTATAGCTTCTTGATTGTGTTGAAAATTACAAGGTATCTTTGATGTATTTATGTCGTTCTGATATTATATAAAATACTTGGCTGACTATGTGTTCGGCAAACGTTTGTTTTATAATTTAAGCCCTTTTGGCAATATATATTTCATTATAATCTCTTATTTCTTTTGTAATTTAACATAATCTAGCATATAACATGTTCCAAATTGTTAATTTGCCCTGTTTTTCGTAAATTTGGGTAATCTTAATGTACCCACATTTTCCAATTATTAGGTAATGTTTATTGTTGTTGTTTATTATTTTAACTTTCTTTTATTGTTGTAATGGACATGCGAACAGTGGTTTCTTAACACAATCTAGCATATAACATGTTCCAAATTGTTAATTTGCCCTGTTTTACGTAAATTTGGGTAATCTTAATGTGTTTATTGTTGCAATGGACACGCAACCAGTGGTTTCTTTCCCAAAATATCTGGACCAGGTGGTTGTTTGCCCGTTCCACGTGTCTGAAACTCCGGAATGTTTTTTTCAGGTTATGGAAGACTACTTACCCAATACACATGTTAGAAGATTAACCACTTTAAGGTCTGACGGCTCTCTCTACTCCATGGAGCTATAGAAGATAGATCCTGTCTCGTGTAGCGGAAGACCACCGCCCCGGACTGCTTCTACCACCCGAACAACTTGCGAACACCGGGTGCCGCTACACCTGGGACGTCCGAGCACTAGCGACCACCTCCGGACGACGCGAAGGGACTGGAGCTCTTCACACTGGCTAGCTCCTCCCGTTTGAGCACCTTTAGTTTCTTTTGAGGGTAGTACTTATTTTTAAATTGATTAAATTTTATAACTGATGAAAAAATTGTGTTTTGTATGGGAGCCCACCTTAATTTTTTTATTTTATTCAAATATTATTACTAATTATTAAAGTAAACATATAATTAAGTCTTTTGTGAAAATTTCAAGTGCCTACTTGTTGTCATCATTGATACCGAGCAAAAAATGTTTGAAAAATCACGTTTGTTGTATGGGAGCCCTCCCCCCCCCCCCCCCCCCCCTTAAATTTTTAGTATTTGTTGTTATAGCGGCAATAGAAATAAAAATCTGTGAAAATTTCAACTCTCTAGCTTTTATAGTTCTTGGGTTACAGCCCGGAGACAGACGGACAGACATCGAAGTCTCAGTAATGGGGTCCCGTTTTTACATAACACCTACTCAATTTTGAAAGTCGGTTAAAATTGTAGCCTATGTGTTATTCTGATATACTTATAAGCTATATTATTGTAGAAGTTTAATTAAAATCCGTTCAGTAGTTTTTGCGTGAAAGAGTAACAAACTTTCATGTTTATATCAAACTAGGATGTACAGTACAGTACAGTACCTACCTGTCAATAATCGGTGGTTATGAGAAAAGATAATAATAATAATAATAATCTCACCTAACGCTTTCAAACACATGGCAAACATTAATTTATTATCTTATTTAAAGTGTTCACCTAAAACTTTTTCAGATGGACAATAATATCACCAGCCCGCTCCACCGGTGAGGCCGCCGATCCAGCAGCAATTTGTGGTAATTCATAATAATGATAATAATATTATTTTGTATAAGCACTCATTCTTCCGCGTGGATTTCAGCTTATAGCGCGCGATGGTTCCCGTTTCCATGTAGGCTAAATTAATAACAAATGCACTGTGCAACAGTTCCACGACAGAGTTGCTTCTGTGTACAAAATTTCATTACAATCGGTTCAGTGGTTTTGGCGTGAAAGCGAGACAAACAGACAGACAGACAGACAGACAGAGATACTTTCGCGTTTTAAATAACCCTAGAGCCTAATAATTAGAGATAGGTGTTTGAACATATTGTCATTTTCAGCATTGCTTGATAAATTCTAAGTACGGTATATACAAAAGTATAATATGCTTGGAGTTTTTTTAAGAAAATCTAAAGTGGTAGTGAAGCCAGCTGATTATGAGTTTTCCGTTTTCGTATTATGAAGGTGTATCCTGGATCCGAAGTCACTACGAAGAACTTCGTCTTTACAGAAAGCCTTATATATAACTATCTTAAAATAGTGAAATTATTATTTTTTCAACTGGATTGTCCCATGTTCATATCAAATTGGATGAATCAATCGTGATTACTTCGAACCTTTTTATCTATTACCTTCTTAATTTGTCTATTTCAGTCTCAAATCCCTGGGCCTATAACTGTGGAACAGCTAGAAGCGGAGAAAGCTAAGAAGGCACAGCAGAAGCGGTCGAAGAGACAGCGCGAGAAGGAGAAATACGTGGAAAAAGTGAAAACTACACAGTTCCTCGAGCTCACTGATGACCAGAAGGTAAGAGCCAGTCCACACGGCCCGTTGCGTCAGCGCTGCCGTTTGACGCATAGCCGGCCACACGGGCGCATCGCAGCGTTATTATGAAGCAGTCTTAACGTCAACACGTCGTAACCCCCCTCCCGCTTCGTCTCTAAGGGAAAGTGCAAGAACTATAGGTAGAGATCAACTACGATAACATGGCGCGCCCCTTCAAAATTCAAAACTTTTAAAGTGCGTTGTCAAAACGTTTGAAGTGCGTTGTCTTGCGCGGTAGGCTAGTTATGATTAGTTGACCAACAAATCTTGGTAATGAGTGACATTAAGTGAAGTATTACGTGTACTGTGTTTGGTTGAATACTTACTACATACAAACTCTTTCATAAGGATGTGACTACACACATTGAAACAGTCATTTGGAGGGGCGCGCCAAATAACCTATATATGACCTATTTTTTTTCTTCATGCTAATCGCTTCTTAATCATTCATTTTCACAAAAAAAACTAATATTTTAATATTTTACACAGTAGAAACCCATAAAAATGTTGATTGAAAAACATGCCTTTTAAATGGCGCCCAAAACACTGTCCGCCTTGTGTCCGCCATAGTGTGACGTCATACGTTTTGTATTTTTAACGATCAAACGAACTTACCTGTACGTGAAGTTCGATCGTAATTATACTAGTGTTTCGTCCGAAGAGATTAGTATAATTAGAATATGAACACATAGTAGTTACGCCAGTGACTCCGCTCCAGGCACTATGTTTAGAGATTATAACTCTAAAAAATATAAGTAAAAAACTTACAGTTGCTCTCTGGTATATACTTTATGGTCCGGTCCGCGGCTTCCTGTTCCGGTGTCTTACCTCGGCCAACCGCCATGATTCGACTTCATTCCTTGAGAGATATTTGTGATATTTCATCTATGGGTATACCTGTTAGGGAGGGTGGGTTATACTAATCTCTTCGGACGAAACACTCGTATAATTACGATCGAACTTCACGTACAGGTAAGTTCGTTTGATCGTTAATTATACTCGTGTTTCGTCCTCGAGATTAGTATAATTAGAATATGAACACATAGTAGATGTTTAGAGTAAGAAATATCACAAATGATGTCCCTTATTGGATAAAATGTAATATAGTCCATACCTTATAACATTATTTTGAACAATACTTTGTTATACCTATTTAAATAAATACATTAATTATTGAACAATAAACAAATAATTTATTTATTTGTCATTATTTTTATATAACCTCCATGTAAATATATAAAAGACAGGTTACGTTGTTAACAATAGGTCTATCATAGACTTAGCAAAGGTAGAAGACTTGCCGCTTCACCCAGCAGATTGTCTGATACTATTAATGTTAGTGTCTTTTTCTCGATTATAAAAGTTGCTGTATGTCTTGTACTTTTAGACATAAACATGAAAACTTCAATTTTACTATCCATTAATGTAATTTTAATCCCAAGAAAGAGGTTCTGAATGTCTAATTATAGTTTTCTAAACCTAAGAGAGAGTTAATTATTATCAGGTCTTGTAATATGTTTAGACCTATTTGTGCTCCTAATGCGGTAGCATGAAAGATCTGAGAATGTTCCAATGAAATAAAAATAAAGTAAGTACCTATGTATAATATTAATGGTTTCGTACCTGATCTTGAAGTTTTAATTAAAGTACTGATTTTTATCATTATACTAGCCTTTAATTTAATTTTAGATAATTTTTGCACTTATTATATGTGCAGTGACTAAAAACTAAGACACACTTCCCAACTTTAACTGTTCAAGTGTCAACTTTTCCTTTGGAAAAATGTAGCTAAATAGTTAATTGTAACACCTGCGTCCCAAGTAAAGTTATAACATGATAATGATGGTCTTAATCAAAACACACCCTTACAAAACCCGGAAATCCTAACATTATCAGGTATAATTATGTTTATTAATAGATGAAAGAGCAGATCTTTATGAATTGATAGTCCCATATTATTGGTCACCATCTTCAAAAAGAAAAGTTTTGGTATTAAGTATAAGCACATAACTGAAGGTCCATACAGTCATATTCAAAATATTAAAAATATTAAAAACATACCATTTTCTGTAGCACACATCATATTGTTTTAAGGTACTTTTCAATATTGAAGCTAAAATTACATCTGTTGAAGCACATGGGTTTTCTCATTGTAATAATGCAGTCCTGATAAAATCCCTGCAACCATGGTACTGTTTTTGTGGATGTTCCAATTACAAGGTTGTGTAGGCCACATCGGTACAACCGCAAAACCCTGTGCCTTGAATAAAATAATTATTTTATTGAATACTGGAGAATAATTATTACTGAAGGGAATGTAAAAAAATAATTTTGGACCAATCTGATATAAAAGCATCTATTGCAAAAGAATCTGGATCACTGAGCCATGAACACATAAGTCAATGACAGTCATTGCTGATAAGTACCAAAAAATGGTAATATGTTATAGCCTTTTAAGGACTATTTGACCTCTAGGTGGGTCCTTCTTGAATATAATAGAGCAAAAACATTAAGAATAATTATTCTGAATACTTTACACCATTACCAAAAGTCCCTTGCTACCTTGGAAAATGAGGGTATTGTATTATATCTCCCAAACAATTGATGTAACTAGTAGCTGCTGTATTATCCATTGTCAATAAAATTTATCAGTTATAGTAAATTTTTGCAAATAAATTATCTCGAAGGCAGAATAGGCTGCAAAAAGTTTTAAATGATTTATATGAAAGTCAAATTCTATCTTGAGGTCAACTGCTGCTAGCCCTTTGATCTCCACAGCTGGAACCTTACCCCATAGCACCCCATAGTTGAGGCGTCAGAGATATTTCTGGACCTCAGCTGTTATTGTCACCTTTGATACTGTTATTTGAATAAATTATGTACCAAATTAAACCCCAATACAAATTCAGCAAAAGTGAACTTGTCATCACAGATTAAGTTATACATAGTAGACTTGTCATGTAAGTATTTGTCATAACATTCTGCTAAATTAATATGAGTAACTACTTAGTTTACACATATTCTATGGCTGGAGATGCTAAAAGTAAGAAACTATTAATAAACACATATTAAGGTACTTATGTATTAACCATTTATTAACTTTGCAGTTTGCAAACTTGTTTTACATCTTTAAAGTTTAAAATGCATAACGGAATAGTTACTTATTGTTTGTTTTACTTAATATAAGAAGTATATCTTTATCTATTTAAAGCAAACTTAAAATACAGTCAAGTGTGTGTCAATCACATATTATAAACATATACCTGAATCTGTGATTATAAATATCTTAATGTCTTTGATGGATATATTTAACCCTTTTATCTCTTTGTCTTTAATAAACCCCAGTAGGTTCACAAGTAACTTTCGTGTAATATCTATGTTTCTAATTAAATACCGTCGTCTTAATTAGCCCCAATCAGCTAAATATCGAGATAAATCGAGGACAGTTACCATTAGATCCAAAGGCTTCATTGTTGTGAAAACAATATGGGGTATAATATATATTATACAATAAACCAAAATAATATGTCAAAACATTGAACTCATACATGTTGGCCAACATAGAGATAAGTTTAATATCTAGAAGAATGGTGAACAATTATGTATAAGTGATTAAAAAATATTAAACATGCATCCTTCAAGTGTAACATTGCTAGATAAGAGTCATTTTGTTACAATGAGATTAACACTGTGCGAATCTCCTTGTGATTAAAGTATTCGTTGGTCTGAATATCCTTGAATTTAAATTGTTGATTATTAATATTATTTTTTAACCTCCAAAATGTGTTACTTATATTATCCAGATTGGTTTAGGAATTACCCGGGACCAATTAATTGATCAGCACAAGGATAATATACGACTATTATACAGCACTCATTGATGTTAACTATTTAATTATCCTGTTCTTCTAAAACTTTTACGTCTAGCATGTATAAACTGCAGAAGTTTTAAAATATTTTTTGTTGAAAGCACTGATTAAATTTATTTTTGTAGCTCTTTATATAAGATATTAAGTACTAAAGTACAAAATATAGAGGGGATTAAACTCCACTGTTTATAAATTTGAGTGAGTGTACCTGCATAACGGGCCTTTACTGGTTGGATGTCCCCGAGTAAGGTTGACCAGTCCTTTGGCACGGGTTTGGCCCTGGCCCCAGCAGCTGGCTGTTGTTGGTGTGGCATTTTTGCTAGTATGCTGCTTACTGGCAATGGTCCTCGCCTTGAAGTTTAACATTTCCTCTTAAGGAACTTGCTGAAACAAATTTGAGGAAGCCTCCATGCTTCTGGTTTCAAATGGGAGCTTGAATAAGGCACTGCGTTTGCAGCTTTTATGGTTTCTTCAAAGTTTTAGACAAGAGATTCTCCATATTTGTTGAAGAAAGATTGTGTCTTATACCTTTCTTACATGATTTAAAATAAGGTATTTTACATAATATTATGGACTGCTGTGTTGATTATCACACAATAGCCAACCTAGGTCCATCATATACTTTGTATAGGCTCTCATTATTGTTAGAAATAATAGTCCCCAGCAGAGCAGATATCTGTTGCTATTTCACATTGTCTAAATATAATTGACTTGTCACATTTTACTGCCTTTTCGATTATGACCTTCAGCTTTGAGCTTTGTGCGGCTATGATTTTGCTATTATTGGGCATTTGCAATTTTTCTACTACCTTTTTGAGCTTCTATATCTAGCCCTTTCGGGCTGTATAGGTAAATTTTTTACTCTGAAGCAAATTTGCATCGAAATTTATTTACACCTCTAACTGAGGCGCTAAAGCAGGCGTAATACGTCTGAGGAAGCACGTTTTGGATAAGATCATAAGCCATATTATCTGAAATAGGTTAAAGCCGTCGTAAACGGTAAAAGCACGTCCTTACAAGTCCAAGCGACTTTTGTGCACAGAACACATTTACTCCTGGTGGAGCTTTTGTGACGTGTGTATCGCTTATAGCCATATTATTATCAGAAACTCGTCGTTAACGGTAAAACACCACGTCTTTACAAGTCCAAGCGACTGCTGTGACGTGAGAACCGGTTGTAGCCATATTACTATCTGAAAACCGCCGTGAGCGGACACACCACGTCCATACAGCGAAAAACCACTGTTTCGACGCGAGAAACCGGTTATAGGCTATAGGTATAGGCTATTGCATGCTGTTGCTGTCGGGAAGACCGACCACGTGCTCCATTAAATTTCATGCGATTGAAAAGCGCTGTTTTGCAAGAATCCGTTATAAATCACCACGTCTATACAGCCCAAGCGACTATTGTGACGCGAGAAAACGGTTCTTTCGTAAAAATTTATCCAATTTATGTATGCTGAAAATATTTTCACCTGTCAAAGCAACACGTGGATGCTGGAAAAAATTATGCCCCGAAGGACGTTAGGCTTTTTAATATTGTGTATAAATGCATACGATCCGATACTTCTGGTGGTTCATTTCATCCATCGTAGACTCAGAAAAACTGGGCGAAGAGCTGTAACTGAAGCTAGACTGCTACGAGCTAATCTTGTTCAACGAATACTATACTATATATAACAAGGATCTTGTTGCCCATAATGGCGATCCCGCTTTATATTTTGTTTTTCCAACTTACGTAACTTTCTGATTATTTAAACCAATTTATCTTGATTTCACCTTTTTGGCATTTTTTAAAAATAGTTTTGTGTACGAATGCGGAATTACTGGAGCGGACGGGCACTAAACGCTCAATGAGGTCGAATCATGGCGGTTGGCCGAGGTAAGACACCGGAACAGGAAGCCGCGGACCGGACCATAAAGTATATACCAGAGAGCAACTGTAAGTTTTTTATTTATATTTTTTAGAGTTATAATCTCTAAACATAGTGCCTGGAGCGGAGTCACTGGCGTAACTACTATGTGTTCATATTCTAATTATACTAATCTCGAGGACGAAACACGAGTATAATAAACTCTCTTTATTGAAATATTTTTTATGTGCTAAATGTACGAGTCTGAAAGTGCCCAAAAATTATAAAATAATTAAATAAGAAATTAGAAATCATTTGTAATGTTGAAAACATTTGGAGAAAAGTTTTGGCCATTTCGTTTTCCGTCTACAATCAATGGAGATAATATATTTAAACTGATGTTTTATTTGAATTATTTAAGAAAATATATTTTACAAATCTTTCTAGGCTTATTCTTAATATTTATGTACAAATAAACTTACATATAACGAGCGCGATAAATAAAAGATATTAATTACTATGAGAATGACGTCACATCCAAATCGGAAGTACCGCAAAAGCGTTTTCATCAGTACAAATCCTATTTTCATAAAATCATATTTTCAAATCGACTTAATTTATCAATCATAAGCATTTATTTGATGATAAGGGTGAAATACGGTTTCCTAGGCCAAATTCTACTAGAAATATGCATTTGTTCAATGAAATTGAATATAGGTCAAGTAGCCTATTATCGTAGTTGATCTCTAGCTAAGTGAATATAACGGTAAGAGTTTCGGATTTGTGTCGCCAGCACTTTCTATGTTTGAGAGAACGTAAGAGAATTATAGGTGGCAGCACATGTCTCTTAAGTAATACAGTATGAGCTTGTAACTCCACTCGTACTTTTTAACTTGTATCTTGTAGCATAAGTTTACTTTTGAAAAGCTGTCATAACTATCGTTTACGTCGCCTTTTTTGTCGCTCAAAGTACAGATTTGGTGTGAACTTACTTTACAAGTCTGAAACAGAAGAAATAAATATTTATGAAATATCAGAGAAGTTGATTCATAGGCGGAACGTTATTTGGTCGCGTTATGTCAAACCCATCCGACAGACCACAGCTAACCTTAAATTGATATAATCCGACCAAATAATACGAGTTCATCCGCCTATGAATCAATTTCTTCGATGGTACACAATATAATAAGAATAAAACTCGGTTTCAGTTGAAGGCGGATCTACCGAAGTGTTTCCTGTGCGGTGCCAACCTACCCAAGAGTCCGTTTGAGTACAACAACTACAAGTTCTGTAGCATTAAGTGTCTACAGAACCACAAGAACGTTAGGCCGTTGAATATGAGCGTTTGAAGTACTAAAATCCATCTATACTAGTAATATAAATGCGAAAGTGTGTCTGTCTGTCTGTTACCTCCTCACGTCCAAACCGCTGAACCGATTTCGCTGAGTAGGGATACTTTTTATCCCGGAAAAACTGTACGGTTCACGCGTGATAAACGAATTTTGGCGCAACGGAGTTGCGGGCGTCATCTAGTAATATATTATTATTGCGTTGTCTGTCTGTCCTCCCACAATCTTAAAATATGTTGTTTTGGTATTTACAAAAAATTAGCCATTTTTAAAATAGAGTTTAGGGTGTATGTGTCCCTTATATAGAATAGGGATGATGACAAGGTCAAAGATCAGCGAATTTTGTTAATAAAATAAAGAAATCACGGTAAAAAATAAGTGTTCCCAAAATTTCAGCTTGATAGCATTTGTATTTTTTTTTTTGTTATGCGCCTTCAAAGTTGGATAATCAAGTCGATTTATTATTCGATAACTTATGCAATTAAAAGCAACTTTTGTTATAAAACCACTTTCTTAAACGCAATATTTAATATACCTATTGAACAAAGTTCTCTCCCGATCCCTACACACTACGAAAGAGTGACGTCAATCTTTCGTAGCACTTTGTATGGAGCATTTCGGGCAGGTCAATTTTTTTTTATTAAATAAGGGGGCAAACGAGCAAACGGGTCACCTGATGGTAAGCAACTACCGTCGCCCATGGACACTCGCAACATCAGAAGAGCTGCAGGTGCGTTGCCGGCTTTTTAAGAGGGAATACGCTCTTATCTTGAAGGTTTGCAGGTCGTATAGGTCCGGAAATACTGCTGGTGACAGTTCGTTCCATATTTTATGAGATGTTTGAAATGTCATATCTTGGTGAATTTTTAAGCTATCAGAGTCATTCTTTCAGCGATGTTTCTATTTTTTAAGGGTCTTTCAATTACCAATAAGAAAAAAAAATAGTCATCAAGTCTATTCAATGTGAAAGTAGCAGGGCTGAAAGAACCATTTTTTTTTGTGATTAAATGTGTTAGGGCCGAGCGTCGTACATTTTCCCATACAAAAGTATAAAGTTACTCTTTCAGCACTGCTACTTTCACAGCGAACTCTATATAGGGGGCTCCATACATCCCTAAAGTATTATCACTTAGTTTTGTTACATTCTGTATAATTGTGTTGTCTGCCTGTAAGTTAACTTCTATATTTTATTTTCTTGCTGATTCGATGTAAATAAAAGGAAAATGTATGTACCTGCGCTACATAAGTTTTTACGAAGTCGCGGGCAAAATAGAGTATAATATTTTATATTATACTAGCTGTCCCGGCAAACGTTGCTTTGCCATAATAATAAAGTATTTCGCCCATATTATTTTATTGAAGTGACTAAATAAGTATGTCGCCATGGCAACGTCGATCGCTATCCCGTCGCACAAACAATGGTCGCCGTCAGTCTCAGGTTGTAATAATTTACTATTATTTATTCAAAAAAATGCACTTATCAATATATAAAGTATCCAGTAGCCGATTCTCAGACCTACTGAATATGCATATAAAATTTGGTAAAAATCAGTAAAACCATTTCTGAGGAGTTCGTGGACTAACATTGTGACACGAGAATTTTATACTTATATAAGATGATGTACTATCATAAAAACATATTATTTTAAGATTATACTTTAAGATTATACATATTATATTATCTTAAAATATGTTGTTTTGGTAAGTATAAAAGACTAGATGATGCCCGCAACTCCGTTGCGCCAAAATTTGTTTATCGCGCGGGAACCGTACATTTTACGGGATGAAAAGTATCCTATGTCCTATCCCAGGACTCGAGGTATCTCCATGCCAAATTTCAGCAAAATTGGTTAAGCGGTTTGGGCGTGAAGAGGTAACAGACAGACAGACACACTTTCGCATTTATAATATTAGTATGGATTAGCCATAAACTGTGTGTTCTAAAAAGACTAGACAACTATTGTTTTTAGAGAAATTTAGACTGGATATAAAGAGTAACTTTTTTTATAAATTAAGGGAGCAAACGAGCAAACTTGTCACCTGATGGAAAGCAACTACGTCGCCTATGAACACACACACAACATTAGAAGTGCTGCAGCCTGCAGGTCCGTTGCTGGCCTTAAACTGGTACTTATGAAGAGCTTCGAGACAAGCGAATAATTTTGTGTAGGGATTCAGATTAACTTTACATCCATACTAATTTTATAAATGCGAAAGTGTGTCTGTCTATCTGTCTGTTACCTCTTCATGCCCAAACCACTGAACCGATTTTGCTGAAATTAGGCATGGATATAATTTGAGTCCCGTGAAAGGAAATATATTATCGTATGCAGATTATACGATAATTTTTATCATGATGCAAACATATGATATTTTTAAACATACTGTATAGTGAAATTGCATATGTGTGAGCACTGTGAACGTGCCAGCTTTAGTTAACTGATCTATAGCACACTTACTTACAAGTGCACAGTTTTGTAATGTAACAACGTGACAACAACATATACGTGGGAGAGCCATGCTTCGGCACGAATGGGCCGGCTCGACCGGAGAAATACCACGTTCTCACAGATAACCGGATTGAAACAGCGCTTGCGCTGTGTTTCGCCGAGTGAGTGAGTTTACCGGAGGCCAAATCCCCTACCCTATTCCCATCCCTTCCCTCCCCTATTCCCTTCCCTTCCCATCCCTACCCTCCCCTATTACCCTATTCCCTCTTAAAACGCACCTGCAGCTCTTCTGATGCTGCGAGTGTCCATGGACGACGGAAGTTGCTTTCCATCAGGTGACCCGTTTGCTCGTTTGCTTGCCCTTATTTCATAAAAAAAAGACTGGTTGCACTCCGGGAGTGCCGGCAGAAGTGAAAACTTGATTATTAACGTTGTGCATTTTTTTAACCCATTTTTTATGAAAATCGATTTTAAAAAAATCGTCAATCAAGTTGTTTCGATCAAGTTTCGATCAAGTTTCGATAAAGTTTCGATCAAGTTTCGATAATTGTCGACATACTTTTCGCACACTTGTTTTATATTAAAAACTTATCGAATCCTAATGTATTTTTCCTGGGACCACAGCTTATATTGTGTAGTTACAGAATGTCTTCAAAAGAATGGCAATATAATAAATTTTCATTTATCATCTTTGGTATTCGTAAACGCAACGAAATTTCTCTATAATTTCCAACATGGTATCGTGCCGATCCGCTCACACGATAGAGCGCGGCAACGGGGCGGGAGGCGCGTTCCGGGTGGCGGAGTGGGGTAACCGGTACACGTGACAATAATTCATTCAAGGCATTCATTATTCAAGTACAGTATTCCCTCAAGCTCCAAGCGGTCGCATGCGACCGCGCGCGCGATAACAGTAGATTTCCAAGAATCCGCGATCGAGAGAATGTTATTGTTGTTGAATGTTGATTTTGATAGTTTTTTGTGATACTTGAAGACAATTGCTTGAACAACTTGCTTTTATTGCTTAAACTTTTGATAATAATTAATAATGGATACCGAAAGGTGGGATGTATGATGTATCACACAGTAGTTTAAAATAAATAATAATTATGAATATCATAAATCATAATATTATTATTTTCTTATATACTGTATTTTGTAAATAACGTTTAGGAATATTAGCGATAGTCATAATATTATAATATGATTATACAATATACATTGATATTATGTATAATTAATTTCGTTAGTCTCGCTAAAACTCGAGAACTCCTGAACAGACTTGCTAATTTCTGTCTTGAAATAAAGTAAAATATAAAACTGAACTTGTATTCTAAGTTTGTATACCTATGTTTGTATATTTTATTTTAGTTTCTATTTTTAGTAATTATTTCCTGATGTCAGTTTTATTCAATTAAATAATATAAATACTTTAATAATTAAATAATATTATTATAAAGCGGAAGAGTTTGTTTGTTTGTTTGAAGGCGCTAATCTCAGGAACTACTGGTCCGATTTGAAAAATTATTTCAGTGTTAGTCCATTTATCGAGAAAGGCTACAGGCTATATTTTATCACGCTACGATTAATAGAAGCGAAGAAATAGAGGAAAATGTGAAAAAAAACGAGGGAAATTATTTGAAAGGGCTTATCTCACGAACTACTAAAGCAATTTTTCTGTTATTTGGGTCAGATAAAAAGTAGACCACGTGAAGGGTTATAGGCAATTTTTTTGGACTAATTTGTCTGTGAAATGTCTTATTTACGTGGGCGAATCCGCGCGGAACGTCTAGTATAGCATATTTTCGACAACGATTATTCCATACTAGCTGTTGACCGCGACTTCGTCCGCGTTAGCATAGTAGTTCACATCCCAAGTAGGTATTAATATTTATTGTACAAAAATATTCAATGTACAGAATTGACTTTCCTATGACTTTATTATAATATAGCTGTTGCCCGCGACTTCGTTCGCATTATCATAGTAGATCACATCCCAAGTATTATTTTTTGTACAAAAATATTCAATGTACAGAATTGACTTTCCTACGATTTTATTGTATATATAGATATTCCGCGCGGCTTCGCTTGCGTAATTTAGGAATTTCACGCAACCGTACATTTTTCCGCAAAAAAATAGCCTATGTCCCTTCAAGTGGTCTATTCTTTATGTTTGCCAAATAACATAAAAATTGCTCCAGTAGATCTTAAGATAATAAGCAATTTCATATAATTTCCCCCGTTTTTCCACATTTTTCTCTATTTCTTCACTCCAATTAGTTTTAGCGTTATAAAAATATATAGCCTATAGCCTTCCTCGATAAATGGGCTATCTAACACTGAACAGCAACAGCTAGTGATTAATAATGCTCTTTTGATTTTTAGGCTTCCGTAGCCAAATGGCAAAAAACAGAACCCTAATAGATTCGTCATGTCTGTATGTCTGTCTGTCCGTATGTCACAGCCACTTTTCTCCGAAACTATAAAAAAAACCTCATAATTTCATAAAAATAAACCTTATTGTTGCTGCGGATTGCGGAACCCTTGCGGGCGAGTCCAACTCGCACTTGGCCGATTTTATTATTTTGAATGATAACCATGAAGCTATTATAGAGCTCTATATATTTAGCTCCATGATGATAACAATGTGAGGAATATTTGGAGTAACTTTTTTTCTGTTTTTGAAACTTTATTGTTACGTACTGTCTTTTAATAATATTTAATTAAAAGCGTCGACCTCTGTAGCGCAGTGGTTCAGCGCATGGTAGCTCAAGCCGGGGGTCGCTGGTTCGAAATTCGGATTTATTCCATTCTAATACCAAAAACTAATACCACTGGTATTTGTTTCAACTCATATATTTTTTCTATTCCGAACCGATACCATTGTTTAAACTAATACCAAAACAAGTTCAAAGATATAAGGTACAGTCAGTAAAAATGCTTTGTATGTAAATATAAGACCTTTAATTGAAAAAAAAAAACAGATAACTCCAAAAAAATCAAATTTTGTTAGCAAACGTCTTGTTCAATGATAAAATATCACTTAAATAATCAACTTTAATATAATTTTAGTTCCTCTCTATACCTGTATAATATTTTTTTTGCAAAAACATCAAACAGGAAGAATTTACTTACAATCTAAAAATTACAAAATATCTCAAAAAATTAACTCTTAATTTATATTGAAATTTATCTGACATAGTTATTATTAGACAGGTACGTAATTATTCACGTCTACCTATCTCATAACAACTATGTCAGGTAAATTTTTAACAAAAATAAATCACTTTTTATCTAACAATTGTAAAATATCACAGAAAATCAACTTTTTGTTTAATCAAATCAGTCATTCTTCACCTATATAGCAATGAATCAGCAATTTTTTTTTTGCAAAAACGTCATATATGAATAATTCACTTATAATCTAAGAATTATAAAATATCACAGAAAATCAACTATTAGTATAATCAGCTAAATGACGTGTAAATAATTTCTTATATTTCAACAATTAGTAGCTAAACCCTTAATTTTTCTAAGCAGTGACCTACGGAGATTTTGTTTTTGAGGAGTTGGTCAGTTACGTATGTGATCCACGAATTTTTCATAATAGTTGTCTGTGCACATCGTTTTGCGGGGGGTGCGTTTGATTTATATTGAGTAATAACCACTGTTTGTAAATCTGCGTCCTCTTTCAGCACGTTCAGAAGCTGATATAAATTAGCATTCTTTGGCACAGCCGAGTTTAATTTCTTATGCCAAGATTCTACGGCATTTGTGGTTCGATGGCGTTCACCATGAACGCACCAAATGTCTACAAAACTCTCGTTCTCTAGCCATTGTGACACCATGTAGTCATTAAATGTTTGAATGGCGTCAGTATCAGGACAGTCTTCCATTATGTAGCACCATCCTTCTGATATGAATTTACGAGGAAGTAAAGGCAGTAAAGCTGAAAGTCTTACATGTCTTTGGGTGATAGCATCTTTTGTCAGATCCAACTGTTTTGCTTTTTTCCATACATTTTTGGAATAATGAAAGTAGCATCCTTTAATCACAACTGACGGAAAAACAATTGTAATGGCGTTCATTGCGGCTAGTTCAAAATCTGTTAAAAATTTTACGGGTTCCCACCCAGGAATGTTTTGTTTCAAAATTTCAAATAATTTTTTGTATGTTTCTTCTGTTTTTTTGTTAAGTAAAACATAAATAAGAGGAACTATACGAGTGTGATCTTCGTCACTTCCCAGATCTCCGTGGATAGTATATAACTGCACAAAAGGCTCAGGGGTGCAATCGAATGTTCCGTCGCTTTCAAAAAATTTAATGCTCGGAATTTTCTCTAGTTGATTTGGACTGACCAAGATTATTATTCGGGTATTGGAAGACTCATCTTTATAATCGTAAAACAAAAAATCTCTAAATTGTAATGGAACTTCTACTTCATCAATTGATTTACATTTAATTTTTTTTACACCAGCTGCGTTGTTTCTTGCATAATACAATTTTGATTTGATGTTTGCAAACGATGGGATATTTCTCACCAAATCTGATTCAGTAGCGCAGAATTGTGATTTGAATTTGTTATATATGTTTGGTATTGGGGCGAAATCAGACTTCATCACTTTATCTCTTAAATCATCCAGCTTTTTTGCCATTACATTTTTGAATTCATCGGGCTCGCAGCTATGATTTTTCTCATTGGAAATATTGCCATCCTGTGAGGACAACAAAATAGCTTTAGCAAAATAGTTTTCGGATAAAAATACATATTGAAAGATGGAACACTAACTGTCTTTTTCATAATATAACGCTTACCGAAGGTATAAAGGTAAAGGAGGGAATAGTTTGAACTACCTAGTCTTTTGAACAATTTGTTGAATTTGTTATCATGCAATCTGGGAAAAAGCGGCAAAGGCCGTTGCCGTTAATACTTGTAATTCTGGTGAAGTACCACACCACCGACTAAATTAATTATAAAAGCAGCCGTTTCTTTGGAAAAACTGTACACCATACACAATTTAAACTCTATGTAAGAAGTTGGTAACATACCTTTATCTGTAAAGATCCACTGCACTCTTTAACATTCACACATCTCCAATGGGTCCATCCATTTTTATTTTCCCTTTTTTTTGTGTACTGGTAACCAGCTCTCATTAAAACCAAGCCACCATTTCTTGTTATGAAAGTCAAGCTTCCTGTTTTTCCCGAAGATGTTGAGGGCTGATTATCAGCTTCCTCAGACATATCTAAAAAAAATTATATATTGTATGTAACTTTTACATTTGCTTGGATTATGATAAAAAAATCAAATAATAGGTATTTTAAATAACACTAATTTTAATAAAGAGAAGTAAATTATACAAAAGAACAAATTAATATACTCACTTAATAAATAAAAATCACTGTCACTCTGATACCAATACGCCACCGCCACCGCACGGAAATGTACTGAGGAATTTATGTAGATAAAATTTCTCTCCGAGTCAAAGCACAACATTCCAGTCACACTTGACTCTGATTGGTTGTTTCGAATTTTGGAACAATAGAGCAAACTCACCCTTTCTCGCAGGTAAAAAAAATAGCAAGATGATTCACTAAAACTACTCTTACCTATGCTAACCTTTGTAAAAATATTGGAGTGAAGTGAATTTGGAAAGTTTTAAGCATTATATTACGATTACATAAAAATATTGAAAAACAAATTTACTTTGATTAGGTTTGACTGCGCTGACTGTACCAAATTCAAGTTGTTGGTATTCGTTCGTACATTAAATTAAATTATTTAAAAAGTGGTATCGGTTCGGAATAGAAAAAAAATATGAGTTGAAACAAATACCAGTGGTATTAGTTTTTGGTATTAGAATGGAAAAAATCGAAATTCGAATCCCACCGACGGAACAAAACGTTTTCCTCGGTCATGACTCATAAGTACTCATGTCTCATGAGTCATGACTCATGGATGTGTATTAAATATATTTAATACACATCCATGAGTCCATCCTTGAGGACACGTTGGTTGTCAATACTGAAGCTAGAGAGAAACGTGTCAGGAGGAAGCCGGACTACTATGGTTTTGCAAACTTATGCATCGAGAATGAAGTGCCGAGTGAGAACATTTCTCTGAAGGACGCTATCAGTGGACCGGATAGGGAACAGTGGCGGCAAGCTATCAGAGAAGAGTTACAGTCATTCAGTGATAGAGATGCATGGGAAATATATAATAATAATATAAATTTTATTGACAATGGATAATACAGCAGCTACTAGTTACATCAATTGTTTGGGAGAGACCCCTAATAGGTAAATGTCGAACTGAGAGTTATGTTGCGGTTAAGTATGTGCTTTTAAAATCCTCATAAATATTCAAAAAGTTACGAAAATATTTTTAAATTACAGCACGTGCAATAAAACTCAGCATACCCATTATATTTTGTTAAATTTATCGCAAGACATGTCATGATCATCTCAACAGAAAAATTGTATTCCAATAACGATTCATTTACGTTATTTTAACTACTCCGGTGGATTCGGTGAGTAAACTTTGTGTTAATACCGCTATTAGGGATATGTAAACCGGCGTAATGTAAAAAGTATCTATATTCATAAATTAATGATATTCTCGGGTTAGTAGGACACACCTGGGCGCAGTTTTATTAAAAAACTTGCAATAAATATCTCCTTTGGACGCTCTAAAACTTGTCATAAATATATACTTACTTACTTTACTAATATTATAAATGCGAATGTGTGTCTGTCTGTCTGTCTGTCTGTCTGTCTGTCTGTCTGTCTGTCTGTCTGTCTGTCTGTCTGTCTGTCTGTCTGTCTGTCTGTCTGTCTGTCTGTCTGTCTGTCTGTCTGTCTGTCTGTCTGTCTGTCTGTCTGTCTGTCTGTCTGTCTGTCTGTCTGTCTGTCTGTCTGTCTGTCTGTCTGTCTGTCTGTCTGTCTGTCTGTCTGTCTGTCTGTCTGTCTGTCTGTCTGTCTGTCTGTCTGTCTGTCTGTCTGTCTGTCTGTCTGTCTGTCTGTCTGTCTGTCTGTCTGTCTGTCTGTCTGTCTGTCTGTCTGTCTGTCTGTCTGTCTGTCTGTCTGTCTGTCTGTCTGTCTGTCTGTCTGTCTGTCTGTCTGTCTGTCTGTCTGTCTGTCTGTCTGTCTGTCTGTCTGTCTGTCTGTCTGTCTGTCTGTCTGTCTGTCTGTCTGTCTGTCTGTCTGTCTGTCTGTCTGTCTGTCTGTCTGTCTGTCTGTCTGTCTGTCTGTCTGTCTGTCTGTCTGTCTGACTGTCTGTCTGTCTGTCTGTCTGTCTGTCTGTCTGTCTGTCTGTCTGTCTGTCTGTCTGTCTGTCTGTCTGTCTGTCTGTCTGTCTGTCTGTCTGTCTGTCTGTCTGTCTGTCTGTCTGTCTGTCTGTCTGTCTGTCTGTCTGTCTGTCTGTCTGTCTGTCTGTCTGTCTGTCTGTCTGTCTGTCTGTCTGTCTGTCTGTCTGTCTGTCTGTCTGTCTGTCTGTCTGTCTGTCTGTCTGTCTGTCTGTCTGTCTGTCTGTCTGTCTGTCTGTCTGTCTGTCTGTCTGTCTGTCTGTCTGTCTGTCTGTCTGTCTGTCTGTCTGTCTGTCTGTCTGTCTGTCGTCTGTCTGTCTGTCTGTCTGTCTGTCTGTCTGTCTGTCTGTCTGTCTGTCTGTCTGTCTGTCTGTCTGTCTGTCTGTCTGTCTGTCTGTCTGTCTGTCTGTCTGTCTGTCTGTCTGTCTGTCTGTCTGTCTGTCT